>JALIZH010015185.1:0-132500 GCA_030522465.1 Rhipicephalus appendiculatus
CTATCTATCTAGTCGCCTACACCTGGGTGCTCTGGTGATCGCCTCCTTAACTTGGGGTAGACCAATACTAGTATGGCAGGGTATGATAGCTTGACGAATATGTCTAGCTGGTCATAACATAGATAACGTGAAAATCCCGTCGTGTACGTCTTCAAACGTTTTACCCCAGGCACGTGTTGCACATACCCGTATACCACGGGCCGCGGTATGCGGGTATGCGCACAGGTAATTGACAGTGTTTATACCTACCCAGCAACGGCAAGAGCACACATTGGCAATTTAAATTCGAGAGCGCTAAGAAAAACTGAAATCGGCAACGTTGACCCGATGAATGCAAAGAATAAATATCAAGGTCCCATCAAGAATCGAGCCCAGGCATTCTGCGTCGCATTCAAGTATTCTACCACAGAGCCACGCCAGGTCACGAAAATGTTTTGGAAAAAGACCCTATGCCGGCGTAATCTTTGTCAAACATCAATTGTGATGGCACTGCTGCGTGTTTAATTTTATAAACATTGCATATGTACTCCTATGATACAGCCATCACGTCGGGTTAAACTAAATTGTAGTTAAGCGCCATCCAATCAAGTTGGTCTACGCAGCACTACCTAGGGCTACCATCGTGCAAGCCCAAGCACTACATATCAGGCTACCGCGTCTGGCGTTGGTAATATTCATGTTTCTGTTGGCATCGTTACGCAACTGTAAACAACTGGTTAGATAAAAAATATACGACTGCTCAACATATGCCTATGCATACATTTACACATATTTTTTGCATCATTTCTTAACGTTTCGCTGAGTAAAATTACATGACAGTCACCTTCCCTCCGCATGCTTCGCAGAACATCGATTCCCATGGTACGTTGACTTAGTCGAACTTTTTATGTGTTTTTAAAAAAACGCAGTTCAGCAACCAAACATGTGTAACAGTACCATAGGTCGGCAAAACTTGTGGAGCTCACTTAGACTCACTCATGAAATATATTTTGCACTTAGGGCTCACTCGGACTCAGACTCACCAATATTTTCCTGAACTGAACTCACTCGGACTCACGCTCACGAAAATTTTCTACCACTGCACTCACTCGCACTCAAACTCATCAAATATTACTCACCCGCACTCCCTCAGACTCAGACTCAAGCCTCGATCTGAGTCTGAGCGAGTCCGAGTAAGTCGATAATGAGTCCGTTAGCCTAGCTTTAGCTTTTTCCACCATGGTGTCAATGCTCTTTAGCACCAATATCTCACGTAATCGGTGCCCTTCTTGACGCCTCTTGATATAGTACCTTTGAATACGAGTTGTGAGTGCTCGCAAACCAGTAAGGTCATTTTTCTTAAAAGAGATGACAACATAAGATATATGTATCAAAAACGTCCCTGGAGGATTTGGCGGGGGTAAAGTCAAGGCACCTCCTCAAGTAATACATGCCTCTCATAAATAAATATAGAAATGGTGCATGAACGATGCTGCTTTGGAATACGTGTGAGTAGACGTGAGTGTAAACGTGAATCCAAGCAAGGCTGATAGTAATGCTTTATATGAGTAGATAGTAGTACTTAGAGTACTGACAACTTCCAATGTGTTGCAACTTCTCTTCTTGTTTACATTTGCGCGTGCAATGTTCGGAACATAAATTCAGCGCCAAGCTTCGATTAATGCACCATGCTAGATTAAATTTACCTTGACATTTTACTGTTCTAGGCCCGTTCGGTCAGATCCCGGCAAACGAAAAAGAAAAGGTGGCGGCCGTAGATAAGGTAAGATGGTAGCGAGGGTTACTTACGTGGTACTGTTCGGGGATGGATAGAGTTATTGGCAGTGCGCAGCATTGCCTTTGTCTGGCTGGCTGGAAAAATTGGGCAGGCTAATACTTTATAGCCATTTTTTTTTCTTTTTACTGGAAAATGCGGAATGACTACCGTGCCAAGAAAAACTGGGTGTTTTTTTTTTTGCTTGTTATTCTCAGAATGCCTCGGCGATCCGCTGGAAATGCCACCTAGTTTGGAGCTATAGTTCGTCTGCAAATTCCTAAATAAACGCAATGCCAACATCACTTGCCAGACTACTCAAACAATACAGAAGACGTATGATGAGGATGTTACCAAAAGTGACGCCACACTGGAACATCCTCTCAAACACCATCCAGTGGGTCTGTGCCTACCGTGCATTGCTCGCGGACGCCGCTCGTGCTCAGGGTTCGTGAATTATATCGTTGGTTGAGCTACCGGTCGGCCCTTACGCCAGCGTCCAATAAACGGATCTACAAGTCTGGAGGTGCGGGGTAGGGCAAGGACAGTGGGCGCGGAAATATTGTCACCACGAGTGCTCCTCTGGTGCTCCTGGGCATTTGAGGTAAATGCACGAGCGTGGTCGCGACACTCTTCGGCATGTCTCAGCGTGTAAGATATGGGCGCTTAACTATGCAGCATTGGGCTCCGTATGGTTTTGCGTGGATCATCGGCGAGTTAACAAAATCACCCGCCAGGACCTTTATACATCGCCCCCATTGACGTCAGACTGTGGATTTTCGCAGACACGTAGCGCCACCTGCCGGAGCACTATAGGGTAGTACAAAGTCCGACTCCCGTGCACAGTTTTCTGTGCAACCACGTGAAACTAGCGAGTGCAAAAGAAGGTTTGAGCTACATATTGCGCGAGTGTGAGCATTTAACACAAAAAAAGCGCTACGAATTTCTCTGCGCTAGTTTTGCGCGTCCGACTGCGCTAGTCGGACGCGCCAAAATCTGATGAAAAAAATTACACCATCTCCCACTAAAGGAAGCCATGAGGGGATGCGAAGCAGTATTGGGGGTGGACACCAAGTTTCCGTTTACGTTCACTCGGCCGTCGAAGCCAAGCGTCGGCGTCAAGCTACCACTTCCGCTACAGAGAGACAACGTGAGTCTGCGGCGAGGGTAGCGAGGCTTTCGAGACAACTGCAGCGACCGGGAACCGATGGAGCGACCCCACGATTCAAGCTCGACTTCCTCGACCGAGCGCACGCGCTTATATGAAATGGGGGAGGGAGTGGGTTTACAGGCTCCAGCTCGAGGGGACGAGAGGAGAGAAGGCGACCGAACCCCTGCGTAAAGGCGGAGAGTGGGAGAGAGAGTAGGCGCATTCGCAGTAAGGGTGGTCAGGACGCACACCACCACCGGATTGAACTCCGCTCTTAGCTGCTTCGCATCTAAAAGGATACAGCGCGTGCAAGTGGAATGGTTCGCTCTGAGCATGTGTGTGTGCTGCGACCTTGCGAATACCATCAAGTAAACTACCAAAACCGCTTTTTAGAACATCAACGCGGTGGCACTAAAAGTTTTAAAGCGATCGTTTCAGGGGTTTTGATCTGAAAACTTAGAACATGGCAAAGAAAAAAGTAGGTCATATGAGTCCCGCTGCCCAATAAGGGGTTTAAAAAAGAATAAGAGCTACGTAGCTGCTTACGTGCGAGCGGCATCACGTCCATGAGAAAACTAGGCAGAGGGCAAGCTTCGGGCGCTGCAATGGCATAAATTGGATGTATGTCAAAATTTCTGTGGAACGGCCGCCTTCCCTCCTAGTTGACAGCTGCGAAGGAATCAGATTCCATGCATCGCGAGGCGTAGCTGTCCCCTGCTGGCTAAACGCGGCAGGAGGTTGCGAATGGGGAGCCGCTGGTTGCAGGGCAGCATAGAATTTGATGATCGCATAACAGCTACCCGACACTTCTATTGCAGTGGCAGTTTTCAGTGCACATTGTTATCTCTACGGCAGTGATTGTTATCTCTAGGACAGAAAATTTTAACGCGATACAGTCCGTCTCGCGGAAATTCCAGTGTCAGCGTTCATGTGAGCCGGCATTGTCCCCGAGCGACAAATTGCGATGGATTGATAGAATTAGGGGTTCGAATCGGGTGTTATACCAAAGAGCCAGACGAATGCTTGGAACTGTTTTAGGAGAAGAACCCTCAATAGGCGTTATGCTTGGTGAAGAGACTCGTTAACAGTTCTAGCATTCCGTGCCTGAAGCATAAAATCGCACCAGACGTCGCGCCACGTGAACTGTGCAACGAGTACAGCTGCTGAAAGACCCGGCCATTACAAAATGCTCAGCCACAAATTACAACCAACAGCCACGGCATCAACAAAGTGTGCAGCTGCGTAGGTGTGCTTATTGCCTTGCGAAAGCGCAGTGGGCGCTTCGCTATATCGTAAAATATTGAATTGTACTAGTGCGTACTCCGCATCTGTAATTGTAATAGGAACCGTAGGAGAGTGTTCAAAGGCCAATGCGACGCACACCTGCCATAGTGGCACCGTTAAGTAACCTACTGACACGGGAAACATAGTAAGCGAATTAGAAGGCGATTCAATCGAGGCCATACAAGCAATCGCGTTCCACTCTTAAAAAGTTCATCTTAAGCGTCGAAGTGATTTGTAATCCCATGATTCAGCAAGCTATATTCAAGCGTTGCTCGACCCCGGAAGAATACGCTAACGAAAGTTACGTATGACACACACATCATCGTACCATAAAGCTCACTTAGATTCGATAAGGATGACGTCTATGGTCTAACGTGAGTGCTGCCGTTAAGTCAGACCATAAGTTACCCTTTAAACTCCAGTGGTCTACGAGCCTGGTAAACCCACGTTGTGCACACAATTACTACACTATCCAGCACGTAAAGCTTGGCTCAAAGCCAAAAAATGCAACATATATAAGTAAATGCTCGGTGGCTCTTCGCACGAAACTGATTTGCACAAGGCGTGGGACCTGCCCATTATTTTATTTTTTGTACCCATAATTTATTCGTCTTATTTCTTAGACGACCATAAGAAGTACCCTATGCAGCTGCATTAATGGAAATGAGTAGCAAGCACTTATGGAGAAAAGTCATACTGTTTGATGACATTTTCTAAATTGTGTTATGGCGCCATCACCTCGCGATAAAAGTCACAGTTTCGGGACAAGGCGAAGAAATGAATGCGATAGCAACAAATTGGAATGTCAAGCGACGAATGGCAAGCAGGTCGAAACGTGCAGCGCGCTGCTCACGCACACATGACGCACGAAAACAACACGCACAGGACGAGAGCGAACTAACAACATTCACTGCTCGACACTTAACGCGCTGCTCAAACAAAAACGACGCACGAAACGTATTCACAGGCACAGACGAGCGCGAACTAATAAGTGTCACAGTTGTTACTTCGCTGTGTTTGAAAATCGTGCTCTTTTCGCAAACGGGGGGGACTGCTGCGAGCGAAGTGACCTTCGTGCGCTCGGTAACTACAACGCAGTCGTTCCGGCGAAAGCCTTAAGGCCTGACCACACGTGCCCCTTGCAGCGCGTCAGCGCGTGGCTTTTTGACGCGGCGCCGCTCCCTCTCCCGATGGAGAGAGAGGGCGCGTGGCTACGCGAAGCTGCGCGCCCCCTCTCTCCATCGGGAGAGGGAGCGGCGCCGCGTCAAATAACCACGCGCCGACGCGCTGCGACGGGTGCGTGTGGTCAGGCCTTAGGCGTGCTATTTTCCCGACCGCGAGATAAGCGCGCGCGTGCAGGGGCGTCTACCCCCCCCCCCCCCCACCGGGCAAAGTACGCGCCCAGGGAGGAGAGGAGCGTCGGAGAACGCGCGTCGCGACGAGTGGGGCGCCGAGCTAATGCCCCGCGCAGCGCGCCCTTTGCGCCATCTCGCTGGTAATGCTGAAAACACGCTGGAAACACGCTGTATATAAATAGCTCGCCGTTTGAATGTTGAGGTACGTGCGCTTTCGTGGTTCAGCGGTTAGCGCCGCGCGCTGCAGAGCGAGAGGTCCCTCGTTCGATGCCGCGCGTCGGAAACATTTTTCTGAATTATTTTTCTTTGTGGCTTTTATAAATATATAGATACATATACATATACGGAACATGACGGCGACGGCGACGACGAAAACCAGCCGCGAGTGTTCATATAATTGCTATCGCAATAATATGTAGGTTGTGTAGCAGCTCAGATTAAAGGCCAAGTTGGTGTTGGTATAACAGCAGGAAAGAGCTGACAGTCGCATAGTCTCGCTCACTTATTATATGCCCAATTTGGCATGACAGGGCTTAAATGCTTTAATGCCATGACTTGTAGGTCACGACATCAGTAATTCGATATGCAACTATAGCCATACGTTGAAGGAAAGAAAGAAATCACACGCAGCTGATATTCGCATTGGACATGAGCCTACTAGCCGCACGATGAAAGAAAGAAAGAAATGAATGAATAAAGAAAGATAAAAGAAATAAAGATAAGAAAAAAGACAGAAAGAAAGCAAAAAGAAAGGAAAAAGAAAGGAAGAAAGAAATAATACGTGGCTGAAGGCAGCATTTGCCAGGGAGGAATGAACCACTGAAGTGAACAAACGATTGGGCTAGAGTAATTAAGGACACTTAGATGGAACAATAGGGTCACCTATTTTTTCTCCTCTGTTACCTTGCTTGTCAAAAAAGTTCGCAGCGACAGTGTTAGCGTGACGTAGCTACAGCGCAAAGTTACTATAAAATTATACAGCGCAACATCACCAGTGCCTAGAGACGACGATTGAGAGAGGAGCAGATGAGATAGAGGGACGACTTATTACGTAGATGAGAATTTTCACTTGATGCGGAATAACATAATTTAGAATAACTCCTGAGCGTAGCTCTAGAACGTGACAATTATTTCAACATGTTTTTTCCACTCTCTTATCCTGCGTCGAAACCGCCTCTTTTTTACGCAGCTGCTCCGCGACAACTCAATACTGTATGCTGCTTATCGCACGGAGTGGCCACCATATTATGGTGATAGGACAAAATGCTGGACGTCAACAAAGCAAAGTTGTGACAAGTACAGCTGCACACACCTATTGAGCTATGATATCATTGGCAAGGCAAGTGAAATAACCGCTTTGAACCTCAATAGTCATTTATTCTTTTATAAATGTGTCCGTACAGCTGTAACAGCGAATTAAAATTCTACAATCTAAAAGCCAGCGGAAAGAACTGACAGCCTGTTTCGCTAACGTTGAAATCAGCACAGGCGAAACCATAGCCTCTCACAAGATCTCAATTGATGTTCTCAGTCCATCGCATTGACCTACCCCATTAGCTTCCTGCACTATCTGGCACTGCATTACCTTCCGCATCGGCTTCTTTTGAGAAAAAGACTATGTGATATTGTCACGCGAGCTTTTCTACTTTCATGTAACCGGCCCGTCGCAAGACAATTTTCTCGTGGGCACCGCCATGGTGCTCAGTGGGCTGCGCTGTCTCTCTTCTAGCAACCCGCTGGCTTGCGCGAATGCGCATAAGCTCGCCTTTGCACGGCCACGCGCACTCCGAGCCGTTTTCCTAACTCCGGCACGTGAACTTGAGCCGTTTCCATGCACAATAGAGAAAACGCCTGTTGCCAGAAGACACCTGTGAGGACGGCCTCATGCGCACAGAGCCAGAATGTCACACATTCCCGATGGTCTTAGATTGTTCTCGAACAGTGGAGTTAATTCTGGAACTAACGCGATGACCGATGATAAGCCTGGAATCTTCGATGCCACATGTACAAATGCCAACGTCTCTTACTTCTGCTCAGATTACTCGACAGCCGACGACTGTCCACGCCGTTATCAGTGCACATAGTGTACCGTTTGCATTATTTTGAGTTCTCATTTTCCGGGCACACGAGTAAAGAGTTTAGTGTTGAACACGCCGACTTTTGTCGTTGTCAAAGTTACGACCACGTGAAACCATAACGTGACGCCACGTGCAAGACAACCCGCTGCCGTGATTACCCGAAGTAATCACTTAGTCGAGTCAGCTTTAGTACTACGCTGACGCTCGAAGTCGATTTTGCTTGCTTCTCTATACAGGGTGTCCCACTTATCACGCAGCATGATTTTAAAAAAGCGGGACGGCGTTACGCGAAGCAGGCCTTACGCATATTATTCCCAGTATACTGTAGTAGCCGCTACTATTTTTTTCGTTAATGTGAATAAATAATTAGTCGTAATTAAATTCGTAAATCCAAAAATACTCACCTAATTATCAAAGTGTCAATGAGGCAAATGTGGGCAGTTGAAATGACATCTATATGTGCTACTTTCAACAACGTACTAATTGCGTGCTAATTTTTTCCTTTCGCATTCGATTGTTGCTTCATGCATGGCCTCCGAGGTCGAGCGCCGGTGCGCATTGACCCTTTGATAATTAGGTGAATATTTTTGGAGTTAAGAATTTAATTATGACTAATTAATTAATTCATATTAACGAAAAAAATAGTAGCGGCTACTACAGTATACTGGGAATAATATTCACAATGCCTGCTTCGCGTAACGCCGTCCGGCTTTTTTTAAATCATGCTGCGTGATAAGTGGGACACCTTGTATATAAGGCTTTCGCCTGAATAAAATACAGGAGCCGCCCGCTGCGCCAAGACGCCCATTTCGGACACTTGTAGACTTCGCGAATAGGGAACCGCACAGAAAACTAGAAGATTAATCATTTCACTAATAACGCTAGACAGCTACCTAGCTCTATTAGCGCACGCTAGAATGACGTTTATTGACAAATCCGTGATTGCGGAAAGGAAGGCTTATGAGTATGAAAACACACGACACTCTCTTTTTCCATAAACTACGTTTAGTAATTCGTACATATCATCCCACCATCAGCTTTCTATAGCTGTGGGTCAAGTTGCGTGATTAAAGATATTCAATCAAGACAGAGGTTTAGGAGGAGGTAGAAGCTTAAACAGATGAAAAATTTTTGAACTCAGCGTGTCGCTAGTGGTCTGATTTTCTTAAGGAAGCAATGTCAAGAGAGCAACGTTTCCTCCCTCGAAGAAAAGGCCACTTCTCTAAAAGGTGGCTCCAGCTACTGCCCGTGTTCCAGCATTTTTCATGAACATAGGATGTCTTTGCAAATGAGTTCTGCGGAATCCCGCAAGGTGGCGGAAGAGTTAAAGGGACCGACAACTGCCCAGAACATGAACTGAGATGACTCCACTGATGGAAAGATTGTGCGTCGCACTGACTCCAACCAACCCTGTTTTTTTCGAGAGAGGTAGATTTATATTTTTATTTCTTCATCGAAAGAGGTGAAAAATTACCTTTGGCGCCTCTGGTGGCAAATACAAACGAATCGATGTACCCTGTCACGCGACCGTTGATTGCTGTAGATTACTTTTTGTTGGTACAGAAATATTGTTCGTTTCTTTATATTAAAAGATATTACTCTATAAAAATGTACGCACAGGCCTGCGTTAGCAGTATGCATTAAAGCGGCGATGCCTTCGCGTGACGTAATGATACCATGCTCGTCAGTGCTCGTCAGCGCGTCTTGAGCAACTTTTCAGCGTGCTCGTGCAACCATGCACGCAGTTTGCAGGTCGCGAAGATTTTTGAGCGACATAATTTTGCTACCTACACTTCGTCTCAGAAATGACGCGCACTGCTACTCGGCGCGGCCGCGCATATGCGTAGTGACGTTTACGGTGACTTGGCTTGGCTCGTTCATCGAGAGAGTAACGACGCCGGGACAAGCCGCCCATGACACAAGCGCAGGCAACCTTGGGCGCAGGCGCACACAACGAGGTATAAATACAGGGAAGGTGTACAATATGCCACATCTTCTCATTGTAGCAGCTTGCCATTTTCAAAAATAGTTGAAAAGCTCAAAATAAAGGTGGATAAGCACAGTTACAGGGACTCCTGCGAAAGCAGAACGACGACAGCTTTCACACATCGCGAGAAGGGCTGGCTGCATCGCTATCAATTCTCAGCGTTGGTGGAGGAAAGGTAGTACATGTGTGTTTAGAGCCTTTCAGATGGAAAAAATACTGCTTGTAAAATAACTACGTGCTTTTGGGATTTACTACTGCAGCTGCGAACACTACCAAGGGTGAGCTTTCTATCGCGCCGTGAAAAAATGGGTCGAGAAAAATCAGTTGTCGGTCCCTTTAAGAAAGGAAAAATAGACAACCACTCGTTTGTAGCACGAAGCCACAAGGAAATCCATACGGATTTCTTAGAAAGAGAAGCTTCTTAGCTGCCGAAAAATTCGTTCTGGTCCGGGGTTCGAACCCGGAACCAACGCCTTCCCGGGGCGGTCGCTCTACTAATTGAGCTAACCAGGAAGCTAGCTTCCCTTTCTTAACCCTTCCGCCACCTTGCGGGATTCCGCAGAACTCATTTGCATTACTTGCGTCCATGTGCTTCTAGCTGTCGATGAATTCGCCCTCGCTCTGCCAATTGCTAATCGTGTGACCATTTCGTTGAGTGAGATCGAATGCCTGTATAATTTCGTAAGCCAATACGTAATATTGTCTTCATGAGCAAGAATGAAGGGCTTGAAATGCGGATTTCGCATCAGAGAGTATTGTCCATTTGTGAGGAGTTTGGTGGGACACAAATCGAACAGCTTCCCGTATAGCAAGCAGTTCTGCTGCTGTTGAAAACGTCTTATGGTCTAACTTGTGTTGCTGGTCTATATCTAGTTGAGGGATCACAAACGCCGCAGTCGAGACACACGCAGTCACAGACCCATAAGCATATATGTTTACAGCATCGTTGTATCGTTCTGTCAAGTATGCCAAGGAGAGTTGCTTCAGTGCCGCACAACGAACACGCAATTTCTTCGAAATCCCAGGTATTTGAAGACACACCAGTGGTTTACGCAGTGTCCACAGCGGCACTTCAGGGATGACGGTTGATGCAAAGCCTACAGGAGTCATATGCCTATGAGTGTTGAGGCATTCTGAGTAGGCGCAGCCTGGTCGGTTTGTCTGCAGTGTAAACGACGGGTGCTGCGCATGCCTTGTCAGCAGTCGAAGGTGCACTCGAAGGGGCTGACAAGACATGTAAACCTCTACAGGGTTGGTTCGTAACTCTTCTATGGTACCTGATGCTGTGCATCGCGGGAGACCGAGGCATGTTCGGAGCGCTGATATTCATGAGCTCGTGCAACATGCATTCGTACGTTGAAAAGCCTTCAAGCGCGTGCTGTAGCTCATACTGAGCGCAATAGTACTTTACGAAAAGTCTTTATAAAACTGTTCACGTGGGTGAAAGGAGAGCGTATTTTTAAGCTAGATACTAGGGTCATTAATGTTTGAAGTGGACTACCAACACTAGAACATACAATGCATTCCTGGAAGATTGCATTGCAGAATATTATTTCACGTGTCCTTATAAAAGAAACTCTAAGTACACCACATCTGGTTTCAAAACTGGGTAGAATTAAACACCCTTAGAGACAAGGTTAACGAAAGTGTAAAGAGTAATGAAAAATGACTTCCTCCGAGATAGGCACACCTTCAACCACGCGATGATGTAATGTGACGATGCCATGATGACGACACAAATTCCGGCGGACTTTGACGTATCCGCGCAGCGAGCCATTCAGGGGGAGGCGGTGCTCAAGAGTCAACTTTTTAAATGCTAGAAGAGCCAGGGTAGGGGCCAGTTGGTCGTACATAGTGTAAGCTTTTGTGCGCTACAAGTAAACAAAATCGACGAAGAAAATGATACGGGACAGCACAAGCGCGAACTAACAACGGTTTATTTTCACAGGATCATGACGAAATATATAAACACAAATAAAGGGAACACAAAAAAAAACACACAAATGCGCAAGAAATGTATCAGGATGGGATCTATGCTTAATCCGGCACCCACGTATCTCGAGCTCTGTTAGCCTCCTTGCCTTGAAGGAATGCCATTTCCGCTTGTGTTAGTGATAGTGACATATCGTACTGGTATAGCGCAGCTCAGTTTGAGCATGGGGAAAAGAGTCAACAGCGTAGAAGGAAACACAGACACAGATAATGCACCAACTTGCCCAATATGCAGTACTTAGTGATAGTGAAGGAGCGCTAACACAGGTGTCAATGGCGGCGCGGTGCATCGCGAAGGCTTCGATTATCTCCCTTTATTTTGAGTTATGACATCGTGAAACAATCGTTGTGCTATCAAATTTTGGATGACATTGACACCTGTTGCAATGAGTAGCCATGTTTCCGGCGTTGACACCTGTGTTAGCGCTCCTTCACTATCACTAACACAAGCGGAAGTGTCATTCCTTCAAGGCAAGGAGGCTAACAGACCTCGAGATACGTGGTTGCCGGATTAAGCATAGATCCTCTCTTGATGCAGTTCTTGCGCATCTGTGTTTTTTTTTGTTTTTTTTGTGTTCCCTTTCTTTGTGTGTATATATTTCGTCATGATCCTGTGAAAATAAACAGTTGTTAGTTCGCACTTGTGTTGTCCCTGTATCATTTTCTTCGTCGATTTTGTTTACTTGTAGCGCACAAAAGTTTGCAACTTTTTAACTGCTGCACTAATTTTGATGAAAATTTCAGGGATAGCTTGTCTGCTTCTTATTAGAACGTATTACAAATTTTAGCGCCCTAGTAGGCATACAAAAACCCATGGGTGTTATAATGATCAATCATCTATGCCAACTTAGGAAAACTATCATTTCAAAAATAATGAAAATGTACTAGTTGTTTACCATTACATGCCTGACTGACTGGATTCCAAGAGAAGGCAAACGCGTGAGGGGTGGGGGGGCTCAGAAAATTAGGTGGGCAGACGAGATTAAGAAGTTACCAGGTATAACGTGGCAGCAGAAAGCACAGGACCGGGTTGATTGGCGGAACGTGGGAGAGGCCTTTGCCCTGCAGTGGGCGTAGTCAGGCAGATGATGATGATGATCATGAGATGCCTTCTAGATGGTTTTCAGTGCAGGATGAGGCCAGTCGCTTATTATTCATGACGTTTCCTGTAAAAACGGCATCACAATAAAAGCAAAGATATGTTTTTTCTTATCACTGCATGGCAGACATCTGAATTTTCTCTTGTGTTGGAAAATACCCTAGGGATCAGAAAAATACCTTTTCTTGTTCCTTATAAAATTTCAAGCCTTGTGAAAGCCTTGTAAGCAGCTATTTGCGAAGCAAGTTTAGAAATGATAGTTTTCCTATTAGGCTCAATCTCAGCAAAAGTGCACACTGAGAAAAACGACTTCAGAGATTTCGCAACAAGCTGTTTATTTCGATGCTCAAAATAAAGCAGCCAAAGTAACCCGCTCCATAAGTAAGGCCTTCCTCTTCAACACGACGCTGTTCTTTGACAATATCATGCAGTCGTCTTCATTTGTCTTTTTTGCAGCTTTCGAACTATGAATGTTGCTCACAGCGCGTGTTGGTCCCAAAACGGGCCACCCGCTGATCGCCATAAACAAGCAGGAGACAGAACAGATAAACCGAGCAGCGCACATAGGAGGAGTAATTCAGAATTGGCCCGTAACCAACTGTAGATGGTCACGTGACATGTTTCCACATATTCGAGCTTCATTTGCGGTTTGCCAGCAACCCTGATCTCACCGCGGCTAAGAGTGTCATTTTAATTTATTTGTTCGACGTCTAGTGTATTCTTGACAAATCTTCCGTTATTAAAAGACGCGAAAGGAAACCTTCTAACACTCCTATTCACTTCGCGTTCGGCTTCTTGCCTGCTTTGCAGTCGCGTCTTTCACACGGCGTGTCATAGATGCTTTCGACAGCAAATGCTCGTCACGCTCTCCTAAAAAAAGAATTTGTTTTATTTTTTTCTGCTGCACATATAACAACCAAAACTTGGTGCGCATGCTCTTTAATGAACCAGTAATCCAAACAAGTCACATTGAAGATGCTTACTTTTCCTGAAAAATAGTTTTTTCGGCCCCGCATCGCCCCGTAAAAGCTTTCGCGTTAATAAGAAAAAATAACTGTGCCCTTCATTAGGCATTATTGTTGTTTTCTTTGCAGATTAAGAATGGACAGCACGTATCAGGTTGGGAAGAACGGTATGTACTCTGTCTGTTTCAGAGAGAGGAATTCAGAAAGTTCGGAATAGTGGGCTTTAAAGTTGGAAAAATTACCCATGATACCCATTCAAATAAGTCACATATGTTTAGTTTGAGCAGAATTAGTTTATTCTGCCATTCTACATAGTGGTGCAAGGAGGTAATGCATTAGAGTGGATAAAAAGTTGGTTACTGGTGCAGTAGTTGGAGCCCAGGACTCCAAGCTGCGAAGGAAAGTGTCCGTCAACTGCCCAGAACATGAACTGAGATGACTCCACTGATGGAAAGATTGTGCGCCGCACTGACTCAAACCAACCCTGTTTTTCTCCTGAGGGGTGGAGTCATATTGTTAGTTCATCGAAAGATGCAAAAAATTACCTTTGGCGCCTCTGGTGGCAAATACATTAACGATTCGATGTACCCTGTCACGTGACCGTTGATTGCACTAGACTGTCGAGGATCTTTTTGTTGGTATTAAAATATTGTTCGTTTTTTTATAATAAAAGATATTACTCTATAAAATGTACATATAGGCCTGCGTTAGTAGTATGCATTAAAGCAGCGCTGCCTTCGCGTGACGTAATGTTACTATGCTCGTCAACGCGTCTTGAGCAACTTTTCAGCGTGCTCGTGCAACCGTGCACGCAGTTTGCAGGTCGCTAAGTTTTTTGAGTGACAATTTTGCTACCTACACTTCGTCTCAGAAATGACGCGCACTGCTACTCGTCGCGGCCGTGCATATGCGTAGTGACGCTTTCGGTGACTTTGCTTGGCTCGTGCATCGAGAGAGTAACGACGCCTGGATAAGCCACCCATGACACAAGCGCAGGCAACCTTTGGGCGCAGGCGCACACAACGCGGTATATGTACAGGGAAGGTGCACATTGCCTCGTCATCTCATTGTAGCAGCTTGTTATTTTCAAAAATAGTTTAAAAGCTCAAAATAAAGGTGGTTAAGTGCAGTTACAGGAACTCCTACGAAAGCAGAAAGACGACAGCTTTCACACATCGCGAGAAGGGCTGGCGGCATCGCTATCAATTCTCAGCGTTGCTGGAGGAAAGGTCTCTGTGTTTAGAGGCTTTCAGACCGAAAAATACTGCTTGTAAAAAAACTACGTGCTTTTTCGATTAACTACTGCAGCTACAAACACTACGAAGGGTGAGCTTCCTGTCGCGCCGTAAATAAAAAAAGGGGGGGTCGAGAAAAAGCAGTTGTCGGTCCCTCTAAGGCTGTCGCTACGCTCAGTGCTGTTTACTGACGGAAAACGGGCAGGCAGTCGCTCACTACGGAATGCGACATCGTTCCCCTTCAACTCGCCTCTTCTTCCTATTCGACCGCAACATCGCAGCCACGTCGTCATCAATATCGGTGCTGCGCTGAACTTAAACACTGAAAATTGCTCAATCGCTCTGCTTACCAGCGCTCACACAACGGCCTCATCTCCTTACATCTTGCTGGCTCTCCCATTCCTACCATTCACCAGTGCAAAGCTCTTGGCTTCCCTTTGCATGCGACTAGGAACGCGCAGGCCCTCCATCACGCTGCCCGGACCTGCCACTCGGTAACTCATCTCCTGCGACGCGTTCTCACTCGGCAGTCGGGTCTCCATGAGGCTGATGCGTGCAGAGTTGCCCATGCGCTCGCCGTCAACAAGTTCCTGTACTTTGTACCTTACGTTCAATTCGCCCAAACACAACTCAACACCCTCGAAACAGCTCTTCTAGGCCTATACAAGGCAGCTCTCAACCTCCCTATCACTACCTCTACCACTAAGCTCTTTGCCACAGGCCTCTTCCATCCACTACGTTCTCTTACTTCTCTCCACCAGGACTCTCAGATTGCCCGTCTTTCTCTTACCCGTCAGGGTCAATGGCTATTCGCACAAGTGGGCATACCTCACATTCAAGTTCCCACGTTGCCTTTCCCCGCGTGCACCCCTGCTTCCAACCTTCGTATCCCTCCCTTCCCGTCCAACACGTCCCCCGTTCTGCACGCCTGCCGTCGTCACGCAGCAGCGCAGCTTCATTCCCCTCCTTTTTATTGAGATAGCAATTATATGGACACTCTCGGCTGGTTTTCGGCGTCGGCGTCGGTGTTGGCGTCGGCGGCCGTCATGTTCCGTAGATGTATATGTATTTATATATTTATAAAAACCTCAAAGAAAAATAATTCAGAAAAATGTTTCCGACGCGCTGCATCGAACCAGGGACCTCTCGCTCTGCAGCGCGCGGCGCTAACCGCTCAGCCACGAAGGCGAACGTCCTTCAACGTTCAAACGGCGAGCTATTTATATACAGCGAGTTTTCAGCGTGTTTTCAACATTACCAGCGAGATGGCGAAAATGCCGCGCTCGGCGGAGCTTAGCTGAGCGGGGCTTACCCGTTCGGTGCGACGCGCGCTCTCAGGCGCTCCTAGCTCTCCGGCGCGCACTTTACCCGAAGGGAAGGGGGGGGGGGGTAGATGCCCGTGCGTGCGCGCTTATCTCGCGGTAGCGTTGTAGTTACCGGGCGCGCGAAGGTCACATCGCTCGCTGCAGTCCCCCCCCGTTTTGCGAAAAGGGCACGCTTTTCAAACACAGCGAAGTAACAACTGTGACACTTGTTAGTTCGCGCTCGTCTGTACCTGTGAATACGTTTCGTGCGTCGTTTTTGTTTGAGCAGCGCATTAAGTGTTGAGCTGTGAATGTTTTAGATGTGAAGCATCTTATGGCGAAGCTTAATCCGGTGGTGGTGGTGGTGTGCCGGCGTGACCACCCTTACTGCGCATGCGCAAACCTCTAAAAAAAATAAAAAACCTCCTCTCCCCCCTCTCTCTCCTCTAGGCATCCCTCCCCGCGGCAACCACACCCTCACTGCGCATGCGCCTCCCCTCCTCTCTCCTCTCCGTACGTTCCCCCCCTCTCTCCTCTAAGGCATCCCTGCCCACGGCGTCCATACTCCCACTGCGCATGCGCGTCCCCCCCTCTCTCTCCTCTCCTACGGTCCCCCCCCTCTCTCCTCTAGGCATCCCTGCCCGCGGCGTCCACACTCCCACTGCGCATGCGCGTCCCCCCCTCTCTCTCCTATCCTACACTACCCCCCTCTCTCACCTCGCGACGCCGACTCAGGCAGCGTCTGCTAGCGAGTTTCTTGGTTGAAAAAACCGACTGCTCGCGCTGCACAACCGTTCACTGGCCACCCCGTATATATGGCAATGGATCTTGACCTCCAAGGTGGTGCCGGTGGGAGATTTCTCCTGTGCGTTGTTGAACAATAAAAATTCGCAGCGTGCGCGTTAACTAAAAGCGGACTGCGGGTCTCTGTGTCCAGTCGGAGTCTTCTGTCTCTCATAGCCCATTAGCAGCGATTGGCATGTTCCAGTAGGAAACACCGCTCCATCACTGCGTGCTTTGCGCCTCCCCAGCTTTCTGTCCTGCGCAACGCTGCGATGAGCACCAGCGTCAACGCCACCGCCAATGTAAGCGTTAGCGCCCGCTGCTTCACATCTACACATGGTTCCCTTTAGCGGGAGATGGTGTAATTTTTTTAGTTCACTCTCGTCCTGTGCGTGTTGTTTTCGTGCGTCATGTGTGCGTGAGCAGCGCGCTGCACGTTTCGACCTGCTTGCCATTCGTCGCTTGACATTCCAATTTGTTGCTATCGCATTCATTGCTTCGCCTTGTGACGAAACTGTGACTTTTTTTCTACACAGGGAGTCGCCTACACGGATGCCTCATTCATGGCTCCTCGTGGTTCCTGCTGCTACGCTATCATCCACACCTTTCAGCACCTGAAACCCACACCAGCGGGCCATACTTGCACCCGCCAAATGTACTGTCACTCGAGGTCCTTTCCATTGTTCATGCATTACAGTCATTTTCGTCTCTCCCTTCTGTACCCGAGTACTCAATTTTCTTCGACTATTACGCCGTCATCCATCACATACAGAACCGCACGTTACCCCCCTTCCCTAGAACACGAGGTCGAGCGAGCGGTCTCTGCACTCCAACCTTCCACTGTTTTCCTCCGCTGGGTTCCTGGGCATTCAGGGATTGACGGCAATGAGCTGGCTCACCAGCTCACCCGCGATATATTGCACCGGGCACCGTTCATTCCCTGGTCCACACCTTCGGATGACGGTGGGAGCTCCGTGAAGAACGACGGAACGATCTCCTTTCTCCATATTATCAAGGAGGTATACCTCCAGCTCAGACTCGACAAGCGACTCTACCCTCCCCCCTCATCCATCACTCACTGTGCTAGAGGCTAGAGTTTTACGGCACATACATCTGAATTGCCTGATCACCCCCCTCTCGACTTTTTCTCTATAAATATAGATCTGACCCCTGCGGTCCCTGTTGACCCCTCCACATATGCCGACCTGTCACACTGCCTTTTCTACTGCCTAACTGCTCAGCAATCCAGCTTTTACCCTCCCCCCCCTTCCCTTTTCATCACCTGACTCGACTGAATCGGCGCCGAAGGGGAAGAACAGCATCGACTGGTCGCGCAGGCGGTCGAAATTCTCGGCCTTTAGTTTGTGGGTGAAATAAAAGTCTATTACTACTACTACTAAACGCTTCGTTAGTTGGGTACCAGATAACTGCCTTTTTTATGCGCTGTTTCGCTTCTAGCTTAGCTCAAATTGAAATTATTTTGCAAAAAAGCTTCTCAACAACTAAAATTGCTGTGGGACTGTTGATGCATTCATTTTAGTACCAACAAAAGCACACGCGGCGAAGCTATTCACTCGGGCCAGCAAAATGCCTTCCGTGAACGCACTTCGACCGTAGCGTACTCTTCTAGGAGTGACACTCCACGGATGATGGTTAGATTTGGCAATGCGCATTTAAACCGAGTGACACTCTCTGTAAGTGCCCTTAACATGCATGCTTGACAGTGGTAGGCAACTGAAAATAAACTGTAACGTTCGCCTTTAACAAACTATATATTTTTCGTTTGCGTTAACAGGAAAACAATCATCAAGTATCACACGGGGTACAATAGAGACCAAGCAGTCGTCTCGTCTGAAATCCCCGGTAAGGAAACTTGTTGATTTTGTGGGGTTCTTTCATAATTCTCCAATATTTGGACTAATAAGCGTGCGGGAAAAGGAGCGTGCAGCCGCAGACATGCGGGTACGGTTCCTGTTCAGCTCCGCTTCGGAAACAAAAAGTACACTTTTGCTGCACCGGTGCAGCAATGAATGCCATAGCAACGAAGTGGCATGTAATACAAAAAAAAAAAGGCCAGCAGCTCACTTATTCAGTTGAGCGAACAGGGCCGCTGCGCGCCGTCTATGGCCCCAAAGGAAACTTTGCGATGAGAGCAGCACACACAAAATGCTATTTGCTAGATAACAGTGCGACACACACAGACAAAGCCAAAGAAAGCGGACGCAACACGGTGCTGTCTAGCAACTGAAGTTTATTGGTTGAACCAGTCATATATAACATGCACAAAACATGAACAAACCCAGCCCAGGCGAACACAATAGCTTCTCAATAATACAAAAAAAAATCTTAAATACACAGCTAACACGGGAGGAGATGACAAGGCTGATTATCAAGGAAAAAACAGATACAAAAAAAATTTCTGCAGGTCCCACCTCATGTAGGAATCATTTTTATGTGAAGCAGTCGGCCAATGATAGTGTAGGCTGCATTTTTGCCAAGCGTTCGGAGGTGGATCGACGTGTTTTTGTAAGCGTAGTAGATGTGTGCACATGATGGGCTTACCAGGAACTTCGACTACACTGGCCCTGAAGGGTAACTGATGGTCTGCTATAAACTCACTTTAGTGCCAAAGACGTCAGTATTATCGAAATGAAGTGCACTTTACTGTGCGATGATGTAAATTTCATATGGAACTTTCGTTAAGAAGCCCTGAAAATCGGGCGAGTTTGTACAGATGCATTGATTTAGAAAGGCGCGACAAAGCAGACGAAAAGACTATTAATCACACGAACACAAGCGCCGACTCACAACCGAAGTTTATTAATAGCACAGAGCATGACGCCAGTGATCCATGATGCCTGTGTGGGAAAACAAGTGCGTGAACCCATTAAACTGTTGCTAATGTATCGCTCTCTTTCTTGGTATACTTACGGGATTTATTCTAGTTTTGCTTAAGACATGAAGTTGCGTTGTTTTACTCATTTTTACTTTTCAATTTCTTATATGTTTTGATTAATACAACCCATGTGCGCCTATATCTTTATTTTGTTGTACGCTGTCTACAGTGCTGTCATAAAGGGACTTCAGGCACCTTTCTAGCTGCTTACACCAGCTTTTCGCCTAAAGGACCTCCAGCAGATTGTAACGAATTGTTGGAAATAGAAATTTGATTGCTTGCTGGATATGCACACACACACACACATGGCTACACACAACGCAAAAGAAAAAGCCGGCAGATCCCACGTACTGTGGGAATCGATGTAATGCAAAGCAGCCAGGAAGGAGCAAATCATGCTTTACATAATTTGTATGTCATGTTTTACATATTAGGACGTGTTTTTTTATGTTCGTCATGCAGTCACGTCGCGCAATACCAATTTTGGTGTGTATCAAGCTAGCGAACTGGACGCAAGCGCACCATGAGCGTGGCATGTAAATGGCGTTGTAGATTACATGCATGCCAAGTTTTTCATGTTACCACCTGCCACCTATGCACGTTATACGGTCATGCCACTCAATACCAAATTTCGTGTATATCAAGCTAACGAAACGGCCGCGAGCGCGCCGTGAGCGTGGCATGCAAGTCATGTCGCACATGACAAGTCATGATTTCCATATTACCACTGGTCATTTATGTTCGTCATACAGACATGTCACACACTACCAAATTTGGTGTATATCAAGCTAACGAAACGGCCGCGAGCGCGCCATGAGCGTGACATGCAAGTCATGTCGCACATGACAAGTCATGATCTCCATATTACCACTTGTCATTTATGTTCGTCATACAGTCACGTCACACAATACCAAATTTGCTGTATATCAAGCTAACCGAAACGCCAGCGTGCGCGCCATGAGCGTGGCACGTAAATCATGTTGTTCATGACATGCACGTCATTATTTTGCATATTACCACCTGTCATTTATGTTCGTCATACAGCCCCGTCACTCAATCCCAAATTTGGTGTATATCAAGCTAACGAAACGGCCGCGAGCGCGCCATGAGCGTGGCATGTAAATCATACTCTTCATGACAAGTTAGTCAAGATTTTCATTATATGACCAGCCATTTATGTTCGTCATACAGTCATGTTATGCCATACCAAATTTGATATAAATCCCATTAATGATACGTCCAGGAGAGCACAAAGTCGTAGGCGGCTAGATAGATAGATAGATAGATAGATAGATAGATAGATAGATAGATAGATAGATAGATAGATAGATAGATAGATAGATAGATAGATAGATAGATAGATAGATAGATAGATAGATAGATAGATAGATAGATAGATAGATAGATAGATAGATAGATAGATAGATAGATAGATAGATAGATAGATAGATACGCTCAAAGTCACCGAAGTTCGCTAAGAAATGCTTCGCATTTAAAAAGAAAAACCAAAGCAAGTTATCCATAGAGGTACAATATTTCTTTATCCGCGCGATTGAGGGACAGCTGATACATGAATCATTTTTATTTTGGGTGTGCCATGCCTCGAAAGTTCGAGTATTCCTCCTGGGAATACAAATGTAATGTTTATTTGACTGCTATAGAAGCGGAACCAACCCTAAACCAGCATTCTCGTTAACCTGGCATGATGCCTGTATCGTAGGAGTACATATATAATATAGGTTGCTTTGTTATAAAATTAGGTAGCCAGCACAGCAACTACGATTGACGTCGCCCCGACTTTACGCCTACACAGGGTCTTTTTTCAAAGCAGTTTATTGACCTGCCGTGGTTCTCGCAAAATAACTGAATGCCACGCAGAATGCTTTGGTGCGATTTCTGCTGCGATCCTGATTTTAAATGCGAAGCATTTCTTTGCGTACTGCAAACACTTTGAGCGTTTCTATCCACGTATCTATCTATCTATCTATCTATCTATCTATCTATCTATCTATCTATCTATCTATCTATCTATCTATCTATCTATCTATCTATCTATCTATCTATCTATCTATCTATCTATCTATCTATCTATCTATCTATCTATCTATCTATCTATCTATCTAGCCGCCTACGTCTGGGTCCTCTCGTGATCACCTCCTTAACTTGAGGTCGACCAAAGTTAGTGTGGGATGGTAAGACGATCTGACAAGTATGTCTGGCTGGTCGTGACTTGAATAACGTGAAAATCCCGTCGCGTACGTCGTCAAACTCATTTCTCCAGACACGTATGGCTCATACCCGTAAATCACGGGCCGCCGTATGCGGGTATGAGCCACAGGTGTTTGACAATTTATGTCTACCCAGGAACGGAGAGGCCAAACATTGCTCGTTTAAATGCCAGAGCGTTAAGAAAAATTGACATCGGCGGCGTTGACCCGACGATTGCAAAGACATCAGAGCGCAGCAGAAATCGCACCTAAGCATTCTGCGTGGCAGTCAAGTATTCTAAACCACAGAGCCACGTCAGTCTCGAAACTGCGTTGGAAAAAGACCCTACGCAGGAGTAATGCAGGAGCGTAGCCAGAAATTTTTTTTTTTTTTGGGGGGGGGGGGGGGGGGAGGCACCTCCTTGATTTCGGGGGAGGCACCTCCTTGATTTTGGGGGGTGCACCTCCTTGAAATGGCCTTTTTTCTCCGCATGCCATGGCGAAAAAAAATTTCAGGGGGGGGCACGGGCCCGGTGTGCCACCCCCTGGCTACGCCACTGGCATGCTAAATGGCATCGAATTTTTTTTTTGAAGGATTCATTGTTTTGTAAAATGTGCGAGGTAGGATCTAAATGCCTCACCGGAAACGCAGCCTTTGAACTGGCCGACCATGGCCTTTTCCCACCATGATGCAGCAGTAGCATCGTCGAAGCAGTCCTGCACAGGCCCATTGTCCGCTGTCCCTGTATACTTCGATATGCGAATGTTTGCGGATGTTGCTGCCATGAAGTTGGTCGCTGTACACAGCTGGGATCGGCTACTGTGGTTGAAACTGCCAAGATGCCTTGTCGAGAACTGCGTGGATCATGTGCAGCTCATCAAGTGACTGACAAGTTCTAAGGTCTACACACACACACACGCACACACACACACACACACACACACACACACACATATATATATATATATATATATATATATATATATATATATATATATATATATATATATATATATTGTCGCGGTACACCGTAAACAGAACACCGAGATGTTTGGCACAAGGACAAACGGCCCATTTTATGGAGCAGCCAAAGCGAAACCATAAACACAAAGACGTCTTCTTCTTCGGTCCATGTCCCGTTCCGCGAGACTGTCGGAGCGCACATCGTCTTCGTTGTCTGCACACTTTGGGCGCGGCATTTGCCTCCCCCTTGAAGAGCATCGCCCCGATGCTATAGTCGCGTCAGTCATTCGCGCATAAGGTGGCTTTGTGCAAGCGACACTCCCTCGCAGTCGCTCGCTTACATACGGTTTGATGCGTACTACGTGCACAAGTTCAGGTCGGTGCTGGCGACGCCTTGTACAGTGGGGGCTATCCGGGACGACCTCATAGGTGACGTCACTTAGTCGTCGCAGCACTCGATAAGGTCCAAAGTATCTTCTGAGCAGCTTTTCGGATAGTCCCCGTCTTCGTACAGGCGTCCACACCCATACCCTGTCGCCGGTTTCGTAGGTCACAGGTGTATGACGTAGATTATAGCGACTTGCGTCGTGCTCTTGCTGTTGGTATATTCGCACACGTGCGAGCTGCCTGGCTTCCTCTGCGCGTTGGGTGAACGCGTCGGCACTCGTTTCAACGTCATCGCATTCGTGTGGCAGCATTGCGTCCAACATCGTCCTTACTTCTCGTCCGTGAACAAGGCGGAATGGGGTCATCCGTGTGGTTTCTTGCTTAGCAGTATTATAAGCAAACGTTATATAAGGTAGAATCTCATCCCAGTTTTTGTGTTCTATGTCCACATACATTGAAAGCATGTCTTCCAGGGTTTTGTTCAGCCGCTCGGTCAGTCCGTTGGTTTGTGGATGGTAGGCTGTCGACTTACGATGAATAGTACCGCTGAGCACCAACACATGATCTAAAAGCGCTGCTGTGAATGCGGTTCCGCGATCTGTTATAACGATCGATGGTGCGCCGTGTCTCAACACAATGTTCTCTACGAAAAATCGGGCCACCTCCTCTGCTGTGCCTCTCTGGATGGCTTTTGTCTCGGCGTAGCGAGTAAGGTAGTCGGTCGCCACAATAACCCAGCGGTTACCAGCACTAGAGGTAGGAAGTGGACCCAGAAGGTCCATTCCGATCTGGTCAAACGGCGTTGGCGGGACCTGGACTGGGTGTAACAAACCGGCTGGTTTCGTCGGAGGTGACTTGCGCCGCTGGCAATCGAAGGCAGGTCCGAAGGTGATGTTTCACGGCAGCGGCGAGTCTTGGCCAGTAGTACCTCTCTCGAACTCTGCTTAGTGTGCGCGTGTAGCCTAAATGTCCAGAGGTGACCTCGTTGTGGCACGCTTGCAATACTTCAGAACGAAGGGCGGTAGGAACGACAAGCAGGTAGGTGGACCCGTCTGACGAGAAGTTCATTTTGTAAAGGACTTTGTTTCGCAAACAAAATGACGATAATGCTCTTGCAAAGACTTTGGGTGCTTTCTGGCTTCGTCCTTCTAAATAATTAATCAGGCCAAGTAGCTCAGGATCGTCATGTTGTTGGTCTGCGATTGTTGACGTGTCGAGGATTCCGAGGAATGCCTGTCTCTTCATCCAGAGAAGCAGCCGACTCTATCGGTGATCGAGACAGGCAGTCGGCGTCCATGTGTCGTTTTCCCGACTTCTACCCAATCGTCATATCGAACTCCTGTAGTCTAAGGCTCCAGCGTGCTAATCGCCCGGAAGGATCTTTGAGGCTTGTCAACCAACACAGCGAATGGTGGTCACTGATAACCTTGAATGGGCGGCCGTACAAATATGGGCGAAATTTCATAACTGCCCATACCACGGCGAGGCATTCTTTTTCAGTTGTTGAATAATTTGCCTCTGTGCGTGACAGAGTTCTGCTTGCATAAGCGATGACTCTTTCCTCGTCTTCCTGGCGCTGCACAAGCACAGCTCCGAGGCCCAACATTGCTGGCGTCAGTATGGAGCATTGTAGGGGCTGTCTCATCGAAAATGGGCAAGAACTGGGGGGCGTGTGCAGACGTTGCCGCAAATCATTGAAAGCAGCTTCCTGTTCCTCGCTCCAAACAAATGCAACGTCATCTCTCGTGAGGCGAGTTAAGGGCGACGCAATGCGTGCAAAATCTGGTTATAAACCGCCGATAATACGCGCAGAGGCCCAGAAAACGCCTGACAGCCTTTTTATCTGATGGTATAGGGAACTGTGCGACTGCGGCAACTTTCTCAGGATCCGGACGAACTCCCTGCGTAACTGACGACATGGCCGAGAAATTGTAGTTTCCTCAAAGCAAAAGTGACACTTCTCCGGCTTGAGCATCAGGCCATGCGGACCGTATGGCCTGCAAAACCACCTGCAGCCGTTCAAGGTGTTCGTTAAACGTTGAAGAAAACACAATTACGTCGTCAAGATATACTAGGCAGGTTTTCCACTTAAGTCCCGAGAGCACGGTATCCATGAGGCGCTGAAAAGTGGCAGGCGCGGAGCATAAGCCGAATGGTAAGACCTTAAATTCGTACAGTCCGTCTGGCGTCAAGAAAGCGGTTTTTTCACGATCCCTGGGGTCTACTTCAATTTGCCAATATCCACTCTTTAAGTCCATGGACGAGAACTAACGTGCGTGTCGAAGCCTGTCGAGTGAATCATCTATGCGGGGAAGCGGGTACACGTCTTTCTTTGTCACCTGATTTAGCTTTCGATAGTCCACGCAGAAACGCAGGCTGCCGTCCTTCTTCTTGACTAGAACAACAGGTGACGCCCAGGGACTCTTTGACGGTTGAATCACGTCGTCTTCAAGCATTTTGGCTACCTGCTGTTCTATCGCTTCTCGTTCTTTTGAAGCCACACGATACGGGTTTTGATGGATTGGTCTCGCTGTGTCCGCTGTGGTGATTCGATGCTTGGTAAGGGATGTCCGGCCAACTTTTGAGGTCGACGCAAAGCAGTCGTGGAACTCGGATAGCAGCGCTAGAAGGCGTTCTCGTTCCTGCTGAGGTAAAATAGGGCTGACATCAAGGATAGGTGCTAGGTGATGTGGATCTTGTGTAGGCGTTGCTTCGAGTGCTGAGAAGCAGTCGCGAACATCTGCTATCTCGTCAAAATATGCCAAAGCTGTGCCCTTAGGAAGGTGCCGGCGCTCTGTGGTGAAATTGGTCAATAGCAAGTTCGTGCGGCCGTTGGTGACATGGACTAATCCTCGTGCGACTGAAATCCCGTGAGTGAAAAGCAGCGAGGTTAGTCGGTCTGCGACTCCTTCACCGTCGAACGGTACGTCAGATGCCACTGAAACAAGGGTACACGATCGAGGTGGGACAATTATATCGTCTTCATTAAGACGAAAGGAGATGTGCTCCGGTGATGAAGAATCAGTGAGACCAGCACTCTTGCAAAACGAAACCACGCGGTCCGGGATGTTGATTACAGCACCATGCTCGCTGAGAAAGTCCATTCCTATAATTTAAATCTTTGCAGCACTGTGGGAGAACGATGAAAGTCGCGATGAAAGAAGAATCTCCTATGCTGATTCTTGCTGTGCACCGAAAATCATTCCATGTCAATATCCGGCCTTCTCGATTCTCAAGACCACGTGTGAGCGCTGTCATCGAGAGTGAAGAATGCGCGGGCGAGCTTCTGTTGAGCATTCCACTGATTGATGTCGGCAAACCCGTTCGTAATGGTCAAGCCAATCTTCAACGCCTTCATGTGGGGCACCACTGAAGCGATCAGGTACAAGTGGCTGAAGAAGCGTTACCTGTGCCGGATTGGGAGTGGAGCTGCCATGTACGACCTGTGGCTGGCTGGTGTTGGCCATTGGCAGAGGTACGAAATGCCTGGCAGACGGTTCCTCCAAGGAGGTCAGCTCAGGAGCGAGGCCTAGCAACCGGCGACTGAAGCGGTGCACTGGAGTAGTCACAGGTGACGGCGTGTCAGGGCTCGATGAACGGCTCCCAGATGGAGTGTGGAGCATCAGGCAGGCTTGCAGTCCAGCACCTCCACCAGTGTCGCGGTACACCGTAAACAGAACACCCGAGATGTTTGGCACAAGGACAAACGGCCCGTTTTATGGAGCAGCCAAAGCGAAACCATAAACACAAAGACGTCTTCTTCTTCGGTCCATGTCCCGCGTTCCGCGAGGCTGTCGGAGCGCACATCGTCTTCGTTGTCTGCACACTTTGGGCGCGGCAATATATATATATATATATATATATATATATATATATATATATATATATATATATATATATATATATATATATATATATATATATATATATATATATATATATATATATATATATATATATATATATATATATATATATATATATATATATATTCGAGGCAATGCTTAGAACCCTCAGAACCACTCTTATTGTCCCGAGTGTGACACCCACAGCCCAAACCCAAGCGGTGTTGATGAGTACGTACATATGAGATGAAGCGCATAAATAATCCTCACGCTAATTTTCGCCTGCGCATGAGTGGCGGGCCCGGCCGCAATTTAGGCGGGAAATGTACGCTGAACGAATGGCTTGAGGCGCCAAGCGTGAACTACCGGTGCCATCAGTCCTCCTGGGCGAGAGCGGTACGGTTTAAGTCTCGAGACATGCACTATATCGCTCGTGACTGAAGCTGTTACTGGCCTGGGATGGAGTGGAGCAATTTGATAGGTCCCACTAGTGACCTTCCGTATGACGCGGTAAGGGCCAACGTAACGAGACATCAGTTTTTCGCAGAAACCAACACATCGTCATCTTAACCACATCAAAACCAGCGAACCCCGGAGAGCACTGCTCGTCGCGGTGTTGGCGATCGTAAACATATTTTCCGGTTAAGCCCGCGAGGCCAATAGGCGATCCCGGTCAACTTGGCGGGCACGCACGAACATATACATACACGCACGCGCGAACTGAAGTACTGGGTGGTTAAACCCCAACCCACCCACAAAAATGTTAGCCGTGCGACCATGGTAAACTACAATTTAAAAAGTAATTTAATTTTTAATTAACCACGTTAGGTTTCCGGAAATTAGCGATCGTTTGGTCAGTGGAATGGTGATAAATGCTTCACTGGGAAACAAGCCTGTTCTAATGTAAGTTGTGCTGCACTGTGTCGGAAAGGAACGAAACGATACGGCCACCTTTCAACCGCGATGACACGCATTGCGGCACACAGAAATGGTCTTTGGACATCGCTTTCTTCTATATATATATATATATATATATATATATATATATATATATATATATATATATATATATATATATATATATTGTAACGAATCAGACAGAGACAACACCCGTTCGTTGGGCCAGCTGTTCTAATCTACTTCGTCCTCCTCTGCTCCCAGCTAGTCGCCCGCGCGCCCGAACTTCAGCGTCGTTCTTGGTCATGACACTCAGGCCATGACTGCGAGCGCGCGCAGCTGCCGACAATATCTCTGGTGGGCGGCACTGGCTGCATCGCAGCGGTTGGTCCCGGCCACGCTGCGACACTGTTTGGAGATTTTCTCCAGTGTGTTTTCTGGCGGGCGGAATTGGCAGGCGGGAGGGCCGTCTGCACAACTAGTATACACTGACCGAAACAAATATTGCATATTTGGTACGCTTTTTATTCCGTATACTCATAGGCGTGCGCATGAGGGGGGGCAGAGGGGGGCGCCCCCCCCCCCCTAGTCACCTAAGAAAGGGGGGCGCAAACTCTACCCCATACATTGACTTAATAAGGGAAGGGGGGTGCTGCGACAAGCCTTCGCCCCCCCCCCCCCCACCCCCCCCCGCCCCCTGAAGGAGAACCCTGCGCACGCCTATGCGTATACTAGTTGTGCAGACGGCCCTGTAGCACAACGTGCCAACGATACCGCAAGCTGCTGTACGGCGTCCATACTTCCCAATGGACACGCCAAGCAAGCTCACATCGTAAAGCGAACTCAATACTCGGGGCCTTGACATCGAAACAACAAGACTTTCGACCACTCACAAGCCACTGACATACATCTAGCACCTTGTCCGCTTCCTATGACAAGAGTCAGTTGCAAGGGCGACCACGTGCTTTGCGGCGAAGTGGCAACAAAAGGAATGCAGGGTGCGTTCTGAGGACACACTTCAAAAATAATTTTCTTTCTTAAAACAAAAAATGATTTGATTAGACTTTCTTCATTACTCAGCCACAAAGTTATCTATGAAACGCCGCATCAAGAGGATTTTTACTTGGACCGCATCAGTACGAAAAATACGGTCAACTATTGGACAAATCGCATATTTTTTCCGATTTCACAATTTTTTTCGGGAAGATTTGAAGTCTAGTTCACCCCTAAACATTTTTGTACGAAACTACACCTTCCTGAAAACCACAATATTATTAAGAATGCTTAGGTAGAGTTCCAGATAGCATAAGAAAAAATGGCGAACTATAAAGATTTTTGTTGTTTTTGAAAAGGCCTAGCTGGCAGGGAAACACAAAAATTTCGGAATGGTTTAGTAGCACAACTAAACAAAACCTCTGTAATAGCTCAATAGTCATTTCGAAGCTCTACATACAAATATAGACTTAATATACATTTTTCTATTATGCACAGTTTAGCAGAAGCAAGCGAACTTTTAGGGGGGCGCCACGGTCTTGAAAAATTTTTTCGGGCAAAAATATTTGGCCACAGTACTACATGGGGTATACGAAAGAGGTGTAAATTTTATCGGCAAAATCTGCGATGGTCGGGCGCCACCTCTGGGACAGTTGGCATGGAATGACCCATATATATATATATATATATATATATATATATATATATATATATATATATATATATATATATATATATATATATATATATATATATATATACACACAACGACCTGTACTACCTATTAATCACGTGGAGGAGTTGGGCGTTGCAGCGTCCACCCCCCGCAAGATTGGAGTACGAAGTTTATCCACTTTGTCTTGTCTATTTCCGGTAATTATTGGCTACTTCACTAAGAGAGGATGTCAGTAACAAAAATGTCCCACACATCTCTCGCCTTTTCGTTGCTAATGGCCTGCAGTGCATATGACGCTCTTATAATATCCGGAAATGATTAACTGGTGATCGTTAACAATCGCTAATATTCAATTACATACTCTTGCAGATAAAGAGCAGCTTAGGCTAGGACTAATCGGAATTTTCGTGGTCATACATGCCACCAATAATTGTTTTGTACTGTGCGTAAGGGTAAAGAAAGGAGGTAAGTAACATGATTATACTGGACATAAAAACTATTTGATGTAACGGGATGTTATATTGTTTATGCTGTGAATAAAAAAAATGATGTGCATGCCATGCTATAGCACAGAAAGCGATCATGTCGCACGCTCGGTAAAAGTCAAGTGGGATAGTTTTTGCGCTGGATTTTCTATGAAGCTAACAACACATGGGATCTACAGATATAGGAGGTGTCCGATAAACGTATTTTTCTCTCTGTATGCGATATTGTTTTGTAAATGTTAAGTACAAAGTGCTCTACTCTAAGCAATGTCTTCGCGAACTCATGTTCGTCACCACAAATTCCAATGGCATTTTAGACACATCCTGCATTAGTACAGTAAAATAAAATCAAAGCTTCATCTGCTGATTTTTTATTCCAGCATTATGCTAATACGATATTAAATGCAATTCTGTAAATTTATATTTGTCTTGTTGCATACCTACCGCATAAATTGCATATGAAGGGGTGCTGCATTACAATGCTAATGCAACCCGTCACCGTGGCCTAGTGGTTATGGCGCTCGACAGCTGACTCGCAGGTCGCGGGTTCGAACCCTGGCCGCGGTGGCCGCATTTTCGATGGAGGCCAAAATGCTCGGGGCCCGTGCACATAGATTTAGGTGCACTTTAAATAACTCCAGGTGGCCGAAATTTCCGAGCCCTCCTCTACGGCGTCTCTCATAATTATATCGTGGTTATGGGATGTTAAATGCCGATAATTATTATATTATGCAATGTGAATGCGGGTTTTCGAGAACCATGCGAAAACTCCGATATTTCAAAAGCTTTGGCAGCTAGAATCATAGCAGGTTCGAGTTCGGTGGTTGAAAATGAGAAACTTCTGGATGCGATCCTAATTCTTGACTGTAGTGTCTAGTTGTGGTACTCTCCCGTCAACCTTGCTGTGCCGCTTGGGTTAAAGGCCTGCCCACACGTACGCGTTGCAGCGCGTCAGCGGGTGGCTTTCTGACGCGGCGCCGCGCCCGCTCTCTATGGAGAGAGAGGGCGCGCACCTTTGCCTGCTGACACTCTGCAACGCGTACGTGGGGTCAGGCCTTAACATTGTGTTTCGAACGCTGCCGATGCGGATATCAGAAGTCACGTAGAAATAAGCTCGTAATTAAGACCTGCTTCGCTAGGTGTCGCAATGGTCTCAGCTTCTCGCAATATTTCAATGAATTCAATAGACGGAAACACTCAGAAAGGAACACGAAACACGGCGCAAGCCGTGTTTTGTGTTCCTTTCTGAGTGTTTTGGTCTATTTGCGCACCATGGTGCTAAGATGAGTCACCAAGTCGCCCAGCAATGCGTACTTCTGAAAAATCATGAGTCGTATTGCAAATATCATCGTTTGCGAACGCCAATACGAGCAGACATGGACCTGTTGATTGTATAAGGACAACAGTTCTTGCTATGTTATTCTTTCTGCATTTCAGAGAAGGCACAGTGCGCATTATGGGTGTTGCCGGAAATATTGAATGAAGAAATGAATGAATGCTATATGCCATTTATTGCTCAATGCATGAAAGAAGGTGCACGTGTGTATGTGTACAACAAAAGTGAATGCAAGAATAAAGACAGCTCGGGATAGATTGGACTTCAAGGCAAAAAACCAGGTCTATGAGCTGTGGACAAACGAGTTCCTCATTTTCTCATAAATGGGCCTTATGTACTATTTTGTACTTATATGATTAGTTAAGCTGAAAGAATGGCGTCATCATCAACAATAAATAATTTATATATTTTTCTACAACCGGGCGCATTGTTTCAGTCACTTAGTCTCTAAACGAAGAGCGAATAGAAGCAGTTGCGCTCTTCTTTTCACAGCGTCATCGTTTATGCATTCATTATATAATGACTGCCGAGGCACCCCGAAAGCTACTGGTCGTGTCTGTATACTGCAACGATATATCTGCGCATGTTCGGTGTGCGCAGCTTCAAATTCTGGGAACCGTAGTAATATATTGGCAGTATCTTGCATATGCACGTTGCTTGTTAGGTCACCGCCACGTTCGATAAAGCAGGTCAACAACAGAAGTCAAACTATGCGACACGAGTGTACATTTGAAGAGGTGTGGCGCGAGTATTAGTGAATCAGCCTTATTACAAAAACCAGCGTCGTTCCTGCACCCCCAGCGTAATACAAGTGCGTTTTTCGGCACTGGATCCCACTGGGAACACTGGTACACGCTGGGATTCACTAGCACTTCGGTGCGCGCACTGCGAAAGAGCTGAGTCGCACTGGTAGGGGCGCTGGCTTAGCCGCTGGGACGCTGGAGCGTACTGGGAAGCACTGGAAACGCTGGAATTTGCGCTGGAGTGCGCTTGTGCATACTGAAGCTTGCACTGTTTCTTTCAGTGCGGCATGCAAGTTTCTGTAGTGTTTACGGCGGAATGTTTTGGTATCGTTGAATATAGAATGTTTGATTTGATGGTAACAATGGATGCTATCCTAACAGGTCCCAAACATTTTCACAAATTCGAGCTTGGCAGAGAAAAAGAATGATAAGCGCAAGCCATTGTGTGATATATACGATATCAGCGTCATTTTTATTTTTTCGATTGGAATGTAGAAAAAATTGTGTTAATAACACAAAGGAGCCAACGGTAATTATTTTGCTTTTTAGCACGCTTTTTTTCTTATTCTCGCAGCGTCAATACCAGTGTTAATTCTTTCGGAGCACGTAGCAGCGATGAATGCACGTTTTGTGCATGCCCCAAACATACATACACCCGCTTCGCATCACTGTTGTGTTCTTGTAATGATTCCATTTTGCAGTGTTTATAAGCCTGGAGGCGTCGGTCCAACCAGAAACTGCAAATCGTTACATCGCCGCAGAGTTGGCGAGAAGCAAATGGGCTCCGGCTTCGCAACGCCACCCAACGGAGGCCAGAAAAACAGCCGTCGTTTGATATCGCCACACCACCCTATTGAAAATTTGCCAATGGTGGGCATGATGGGACCCACTACCCACCATCTTAGTGGATTATCGTACTGTGTATAGTCAAAAGGGTTTCGACTTGTGGTTGTTGGTGATTCATGTTGATGGGAAGGGATGCTCACAAAAGACAGAGACACAAGAAGGAACATACATGACAGACGAAGCGCAAACTAACAACAATATGTTGGCGGGAAATGTGACCTTATTTACACCGAAATACACTTATCGCGCACTACGAAGCAAAGACACACTAACACACACGTGTAGTACCAGTGAGATATGCTAATTGTTTCGCTGATAAAGAGATGGATGGCATGCTCATGCATTTGTCTTTGAGACATGAGATATTGTGAGCTTCAACGATTAGGCGTGTTGTTTCACTTTTGCTCTTTGCAATTACAGTGCAAGTTTGAAAAACAGGTTTACAACCACATTTTTCGCAATGAAGAGCCAGCCACTCCCCAGTTTTGTTCTTTACGTTGTACGCATGCTTGCGGAGGCGGTAGTTTATGCAGCGACCTGTTTGACCGATATACACGCGTTTACATGTCCGCGGAATGCTCACATGTAAACGCGTGTATATCGTGTATTTCTGTGTATATTTCTGTGTAATGGTGGACGGACAGTGGGTAGATGGTGGGTGGATGGACGGACGGTGGGTGATGGACAGATGATGGGTGGATGGTGAGAGTAATGGAGAGATGATGGGTGGATGGTGGACGATGGGCAGATGTTGGATGGTGGGTGATGATGAATGGTGGGTGTACGCTGGTGGACGGGCAGGCGAGGGGTAGGTAATGATAGGTGTTGGACACCCGAGTCAATGCCAAACTCCCCCCGCAGGGGCGTCTGCGCAAGCAGGCTTTTGGTGTGTGGCGACACCACGGACCCGAGCTAACGGGTGGGGGGGGGGTTGAACCCCCCTCCCACGCCTCGCCGTGCGTGGCATTTCCGTGTCCGGGGAAAAGGGGATCCTGGGGGGTTGAGCCGACGACGGGTGTTTGGACCTTTAAGGCCCCCCCGGCAGAGGCAACACACCCCTTTGGCCCCGGCTTCACGTAGACGGCACCCCTGGGCTCACCCACCCAGGGAAAAATCGGCAGTCTCCTCTTCCTGTCTCTCCCTCCTCACATCTTCGTCTTTCTCTCTCACTTTTAGCCTTTCCTGTCTTCTCCTCTCTTCCATTTACTTCCACTTTTCCTGGCGGCAAGGGTTAACCTGGTGTGTGTGCCCTCTCTTGGGCACATTATATTTGGTTATAGTGGCTGTGTACAGCTGACGTTGGCAAGCCTTTTATAACTAAGTGCTGTCACGTCCCCGTGTTGGGCTCCATGGTGGGTGGCTGCCATGGCTGCCGAAACTAAACAATTTCTATGGCCTCCAGCTCATTTCCTCGACTCACTGATCGTCCTCTCTCAAAAAGGGGACGCAACGAAGACAACATAAATTTCTTTTTGAAGCCAAAAGAAAATTTTCCCCGATTCCACGTAATCCACTGTGAGACCATCGACAAGAATGCCAGAACAATTTCTCCCTTTATTGTGTCTAAATCCCTCACCAATACACTCGGACAAGGTTATAAGGCTACTAGAATGGCTAGTGGGGACCTTCTCCTTGAAGTGCCAAGTGAGAGCCAGTACGATAACCTCTCAAAATTAGTCTCTTTTGGAAGCACTCCTGTATCAATAACACCACACCGATCCCTGAACATCTCCCGAGGTGTAGTATCTGACCAAGACCTGCTCGACTTGACTGAGAATGAGCTCCTTGAGGGTTGGAATGAACATGTGACACATGTAGAGTCGCGCGCGATTTGAAGGTTATCGCGCGAGCATCGACCAAGAACTACAGCAGCGCCACGTCCCAAAATACTCTTTCGAGGAGAGGGTGGTATCACGCAAGCTTCACTCACTCTTTTTGCCGTTCTTTAAGCTGTGATCAGTCCCGTCTGATGAAGCTGCTTAAACGGAGCAGTGCCAAGCACCAGCGTTAACTCATCTTTCCCTGCAATTCTGTAATCGTCCATGGAGATAACAGCCCACGAAGGATACACTTGATGGCAACGAATGGAAGGCTCAAAATAGAGAGAAAGGGTGTAGAGTTCATCGTAGGGGGGATTCTTGTAGCATGGAACAGCCAACGAGGGAGAAAAGAATGCGCAATCTCGATTTTCACTGTTTCGAAACGTGCCGCTAGGCCCCTGGGACGTTAGGCTGGTCGACGCTCGCGCGATAACCTTCATATCGCGCGCGATTGTACAGCGAATTAAACTCCGACGTGACGATAAAGAAATACCCACAAAACACCTGATTCTTACATTTTCCACAATTTTCCACAATTCTTACATTTTCCAGAATATATCGAAACAGGCTACCTGACTCTAAAGGTCCGACCATACATTCCCAATCCGCGGCGTTGTTTTAAGTACCAACGTTTCGGTCACGGCTCTCAGAGCTGCCGTGGCCGTCAAACCTGTGCCAAGTGCAGCTCGCACGAACACCCTACGGACACCTGTGCTGAAACTCCCCCACTGTGCAAACTGTGACGGCGAACACCCAGCCTGCTCTCGCACATGTCCTTCATGGAAACACGAAAAAGAAATAATCACACTCAAGGTAAATGAGAACATCTCCTTTAGAGAGGCGCGCAAACGCCTTTCTTTTGCGCAAGGTCCTTCATTCGCGGAGGTGGCACGCAAGGGGGGCAGTGCCACAAAAGTTCGCGGTGGCCGCACGCACCACTCCGAGTGGACGGACGGCAGCGCCATTGGCCCCCCTCAGCGGAAGCAGCCCGTGCTGCTCCGCAACCAAAGGGCATGCAGGCCTCCGAACCTGCAGGCCCAGGGCCTTCTGTTCAGGCAGAAGGTCCCAAAAGTGTGACACCCGTGCGCGTAATTCGCGAGCGGACATCCAGTGCTTCTGCCGAGGCAATGGAAACAACGGCAAGTCCAACGGCGCACCGGCGCAGCTCGTTGGAGCGCGCCAAAAAAAACAAGAACTCCCGTCACGGGGCCTGACAAGGCCTCTCTGACCTAACGCAGCAGTCCTTTCAGTACACACAGCACTAATTTACACCTAATATGGATACACAAATTATAAAATGGAACGTGAGAGGTCTTCTAAGAAACCTCGACGATATCCAAGAACTCTTACACGAACATTCACCACAAGTGCTGTGTGTACAAGAAACACACTTAAAATCCAAGTACACCAATTTTCTGCGTCACTATGTTATATTCCGAAAGGACCGAGATGATGCTGTGGCGTCATCTGGTGGCGTGGCAATTACAGTTAACCCAGGAGCAGCATGTATACATCTACCACTACAAACATCCCTTGAGGCAGTGGCTGTTCGAGCAGAGCTTTTGAATAAACTCGTCACCATCTGCTCTCTATACATACCTCCACACCACCGTCTCGAAAAAAATGAATTCCAATCCTTAATAGATGAACTGCCCGAACCTTATCTGGTCCTTGGGGACTTGAATGCACATAGCGGTCTATGGGATGATCCTCGCTGCGACGCACGAAGTCGCCTAATTGAACAGTTCCTCTTTTCTTCCTGTGCGTGTCTGTTGAATAGGAAAGAGCCAACATATTATAGCCTCGCCAACAAAACCTACTCGTCCATAGACCTCAGCATTGTATCTCCATCACTTCTACCCCTACTCCACTGGGAAGTCATAAATAATTCTTTCGGAAGTGACCATTTTTCTGTAGTACTGAGCACACCAATATCAAATGAATGTCCTCCACAGGTTCCTAAATGGCTCACAGATAAAGCTGATTGGGAACAGTTTCATGAGATTACCCATTTAAGTTGGACTGATATAAGCGGCTTAAGCATAGATGCAGCTGTACAGTACTTTACAGCTTTTCTGACCGATGCTGCACTTAAATGCATCCCGCAAACTTCTGGACTGCCCGGCAAGCGACGTGTCCCATGGTGAAATTCTGAGTGTCGAAATGCACGAAATAAGCAAAATAAAGCGTGGAAGTTGCTTCGGGACTCACCGACAGCCGAGAACCTTGACACTTTCAAGAAGATTAAGTCTTCTCAAGGCAGAAGAACGCGCAGACAGGCTAGAAGGGAGAGCTGGCAAAAGTTTTTATCCGGAATCATTTCATATACACAAGAGGCGAGAGTCTGGAGCATGGTTGGTAAGGTAGCAGGACGACAAGCACATTCACTTCCACTAGTAAACACACAAGGCGACAGCTTGGAAGACCAGGCGAACTTCCTTGGCGAACACTTCGAACAGGTGTCCAGCTCGTCGCACTACAGTGAAGCTTTCCAACGACACAAAACAAGAATTGAAAAACAGAAGCTAGAGCGGAAACCCACAAAACACGAGGCATACAATGCACCTTTCTGTTTAGCTGAGCTACACGCATCACTTAACTGCTGCAATAAATCTACCCCAGGCTCTGACCGGGTCGTATATGAAATGCTAAAACACTTGCCTTCTCAAACACAAAAAGCCCTCCTTTCCCTGTATAATGCTGTTTGATTTTCCGGCGAGATCCCTTCTGCCTAGAAGGAAGCGATTATTATTCCGGTTCTAAAGCAAGGCAAAAATCCACCTTCCGTTAGCAGTTACCGGTCGATCGCACTAACAAGTTGCCTTTGCAAACTTTTCGAAAAAATGATTAACCGCCGACTTCTACATTTCCTGGAAACAAACAGTCTGCTGCATCCATACCAGTGCGGATTTCGTGAGGGTAGATCCACCACTGACCATCTTTTACGTATCGAGGCACAAATCCGCGACGCTTTCGTCCATAATCAATTGTTTCTTTCGGTGTTCCTCGATATGGAAAAGGCTTACGACACCACATGGCGCTTCGGCATACTGCGAGACCTCTCACACTTGGGTCTCCGAGGTAATATGCTGACCATAATCGAAAGTTACTTGTCCGAACGCACGTTCCGTGTCCGAGTGGGGAATGTTTTGTCTCACAAATTTGTCCAGGAAACTGGAGTGTCTCAGGGTGGTGTCCTGAGTTGCACACTTTTTATCATCAAAATGAATTCCCTGCGACTGTGCATTCCATGCAATATGTTTTACTGCACCTATGTAGACGATGTGCAGATTGGTTTCAAATCATGCAATCTCGCAATGTGCGAGCGACAGGTTCAACTTGGCCTGAACAAGGTCTCCAAATGGGCAGAGGAAAACGGGTTCCGACTAAATCCGCAAAAAAGCGCGTGCGTCTTCTTTTCCAGAAAGAGAGGGATTCACTCCGACCCTGACATTGACCTGCATGGTCAACATGTTTCTGTAAATACCGAGCATAAGTTCCTGGGCATAATATTGGACACCAAACTAACATTCATACCACACATCAAGTACATAAGAAACAAGTCTTTAAAAACCATGAATATCCTGAAAGTGTTGTCACGCACTACAAGGGGTAGTGACAAGAAATGTCTGATAAATTTGTATAGAAGCCTCATACGAACGCGCCGGGATTACGGGGCAATCACTTATCAGTCTGCCACCCCAACATCCTTGAAGATGCTTGACCCTGTCCACCACCTAGGAATTCGTCTTTCCACGGGCGTTTTTCGTACTAGCCCCGTGGAAAGCCTGTACGTTGACTCGAACGAGTGGTCGCTGCATCTCCAGAGATCGTACCTATCTTTTGTGTACTTCCTCAAGGTGAACGCGAACAACGAACACCCCGTACACGCCACTATCAATGACTTATCCAGTTCTGTCCTGTTTGACAACCGCCCTGCGATGAGACAGCCCTACGCACTTCGTGTGAGGGGCCTAGCTGAAACAATGGGAGTGCCCCTGCTTGAACACCGTTTGGCGGCTCCCGCTGCATACGTCGCGCCATGGCAGTGGCAGCTCATAGATTGCGATATATCCTTCATAGAAGTTACCAAGCACGCGCCTATTGCACATATCCGTACACACTTCCTCGAACTCCAGCATAAGTACTCATGCCCAGATTTTTTTACTGATGCCTCAAAGACTCACACTTCTGTGCCCTACGCAGCGGTCGGCCCTTGTTTTTCAGATGCCGGTACTCTGCATCCTAACACCAGCATCTTCACAGCAGAAGCTTATGCGATACTTGCGGTCGTTAAACACATTCAACAACTAAAATTGCAAAAATCAGTAATATACACCGATTCCCTAAGCGTGGTCAAAGCCCTCAAAACTCTGAAAAGACACGAAAACCCTATCGTCGTCTCGATCTACTCACTCCTGTGCACGGTCTACAGTTTAAAACAGCATGTCGTAATCTGCTGGGTGCCAGGGCACCGCGAGATACAGAGAAACGTGTTGGCGGACCAGCTAGCTGCGTCCGCCCACGAAAGCACTGTCAATACATCCGTAGGTGTCCCTGCACTTGACCTCAAACCTTTCCTGAAACGAAAGCTCAGGGACTATTGGCAACGGTTTTGGGACAGGCAAATGCAAAATAAACTTCATCTAATCAAGCCACATCTCGCAAATTGGCCGCCAGTATCGAAGTCACGCCACACAGAAGTAACACTCACCAGATTAAGAACAGGACATACACACAGCACACACTCATACCTTTTGTCCGGTGGTGACCCGCCTTTGTGTGATAAATGTGGTAAACCACTCACTGTCCTGCACATACTCATCCAATGCACTGAATTAGATAATATAAGAAAGAAGTACTTCCCATTAGCATTCGTAGAGCAAATACCACTCCATCCACCGATGCTCATAGGAAGCGAACCGGTTTTTAAACATCAATCTGTGTTGGCGTTTTTAAAAGAAATTAATAGCTTTCATGTTATATACCCTGCAATCCGTAGCAGAACCTCTGAAAGGAGATTGTTACTGCGGCAGCTCTGTTAAAAAGGCACCTGTCTCGCGGCCTTTGACATCAAACGCCTTGAGGAGGCATTCGTGCCGTTTTCATGTCTCTCATTTGTAGATATCATACTCACTTGCAATTCGTTCCACGTCCATAGATCACATCACGTCTCGTCGCCATATTTTTATCCTCTATACACAACTTTTACGCTTCTATATAGCGCGTGATTTTAGGCCTCTATACAGCCGTAATACACCCTGTCATCATAATCATTGGCCATCGCAAACACCACATCAAAGACATGGCGCTCTTTGGCCACCCATGGCCCTTGCGCCACAAAACCCGACTAATCATCAATGCCAAACTCTGAATTATTTGAAAAAAAATCACTGCATATCCATGAAGTGAATAATGATGAGTGGGCGAAGTTGCGGGGGATCATTCGGGTAACCATGAATCTTCCCGTAGATTGCCCACTCGATCATGCAAAGACGGAACACGTCGTAACGCGAGCCCTCGCCGCCTCTGGATCGGCTTGCCGGCGCTGCCGTGTCGCTGCAGCTACGCGAGCCCTCGCCGCCTCTGGATCAACTTACGGACGCTGCCGTGCCACTGCAGCTTGGCTAGCCCTCAACTCCGGGTCGGCTTGCCTGCGCTGCCGTGAGCCCGCAAATCTGGATTCGCTTGTCTGCGTCGCCACCGCCTACTTCTCTCTCGCACAGCTTGAGAACCGTGCTGCAGCCGCTTTGCGAGCCGTCCGCTCCGCCGCCTTGTCTCCTTCGTTGTTCATAGTAGTAGTAGTAGTATCGAAGCGCACTGAGTGACGACCGTCGAAAGAAAGAGGAAGCGCGCCGAGAGCAGAGAGTGGAGCAAGCACACTGGAGATTGGAGCGAGCGCCGCAGAGCCATCTAGCGGGCGCCATGCAAATAAAATGAGAGCAGAGCTGCGCCTCTAGTGGGAGCGATGAGTACTAGCGTGGCTACACCGGGGGAGTAATGTACAAGACTCAACCTTAAGAAGCATCGCCCCTAAAGGAGAATGTGCTCTGGAACGCGCTTATTGTTCATCGTCATCAGCGTCATCGTCATGGCGTATAATGGTTATTTTGCCGTGATGGCAGCGACATCGTCATCGCACTAGCGTGGCTACGCCGAGTAACACCGGCGGAGTGATGGACAAGCCTCGACTTTAAGGAGCTTCGCCCCTTAAAAAAGTCATTCCACTTCACAGTGTGATTATAGACTGCCTTCTACCATTGATCTTAACAAGCTTGTCTGCGTCTTCACGTGGCCAAACATGCAGCCGCATATATTGATGCAGCAAGGAATCAATGAATGCATGTTGCACGAAAGACATGTGTTTATTTGTTCTCCGTGCTGTGATGCCTAACACGTACTCCCTGCTGGCTTGCTTCAAAAAGTAACTTCTTAGGCGCTTGCAGATGGCAGCGAGGCTGTTTCCTTGAAGTGGTGCAACCGGCCTAGGGTGTGCCTTGAAGTACTTTTCCAGGCATGCTACAACAGAATAGAAGTACAAATAAACTGTTTTTGCTGCAATATGGAGCAATAACATCAATGAAACCAGTTGCAACCACTTCAACCAAAAGCCTGAAGGATCCCCGACACCAAAATTGAAACATAAAGATCTTTGCGTTGTTTGATTGACCTGATTATAGGGCACTTGTGGCCGATTTTTAGTACCACAAGTTAGCTAAATATTTTAATTTGGTTTTAAAGTACGTGTGAGTGCTCATCTGAGTTGGCAGCACCTCGCGACATTATTACTGGTACGGGTATTCCGAGCCCTATGTGATGTTCCACGAGTAAAGCGAGTATTGTCGACGTCAAAGATTTGCCGGGCTTCTATCAAAAATTGAAGGACACTTTGTAAATTCAAAAGTGTGTTCGGCGAACGCCTGTGCCCATTGAGACGGGGTCGGTCAGAATGAAACGCGATGTGTGCGTCTCCCCTTCTTGCATAATTTGATAGGCAAAAATGAAGTATATATGACACATTTATTTGCGGGTTTTGCTATACAGTTTACACCTTTGTTTTTGTTTCTGGATTTTGAAGGAACTGGATAAATATTTAAGCATACAAGTTAATGTGGAGTCATTATGCCAGGCTGAGTAGCTAAGCAATTAAGGAAACATTTTAGTAACAGAGTTAGTTTTATTAAAACAGTTGAAAAGAAGGTTACAGCTGCTGATCATCGGTACAAGTTCGCCCTCCCCTTTCAGCAGATTTCTAAAAAATACAATTAAAGACGGATAATTGTAGTGATTCATCGTATGGCACAATGCAATATGTGTCAGTGACGCATCAGTCAACCCATAAAAAGCAACCATATTTTAAAACAGAGGTCGTGGCTGCGGCGCCCGGGTGTGCATTTCGATAAAGCTGACATTTTTTCATTGTTTCGACACTATTTTAAAATGGATAATAGTTTTTGATTCGAAATGGTCCCACAAGTCCTATTGCGATTACTTACTTGTTCTTGGATCATCATGCTGTATCATGCAGGGTTCCATATATGTAGCGTGACAAGCTGCTAGTTTCTTCATTATCAATGGTGAGAGATGTTTCTGCCCTAGAGAAAAATGCACTAAAGCAAAGCAAAAGAGAAATTATGAGCGTTTATTTGAAGGCTCAAGGTAAATGGCCTGAAGTAAGAGAACCAAGAAGCCAATATGCAATGAAAGAAATAAACAAGCCAAGGAAATTATTGTGATCAAAATACAGAAATTACGTAAATGACAAAGAAAGACATCGGCTAACAACAGTTATGTGCCATCACTTTTTCAGAGAACTGTATTACCATAGTTTCAGTGCGAGGAAATTGACAGGTCACCCACCAATGAAATGCTGTGCATTTCTGCCGTGTATTTGTGACATGTTTCTAAAAATGGACTAGTTCAAGGCCACTTAAAACACTACAAATGTGCTACTGTTAATTTCTGGCATGTGAAACTCAACAAATCAGTATCCCTTGGTACGTGTCACTCTTTACATTAAAAAAAACTTAAGTCTGGCTGGTAGATTCGAGCAAGGTATCTCCATCATCGTTACAATTTCTCGGCTAGAGAAGTTCATATTATGGTATAGATTCACCATGGCGCCACAGACTGGTACCGCCCAGACGGCAATAGGAGGAATGTATTTGTCTTGTGTTCCAGTTGGCTGTCGTGACAAAAATCATATAGCTTTGTAGATATGTGCACAAAAGATGAACAAGCACTGCATGCCTCAGGAAGCATTACTTTTATATGTGCCTATCTGCAACAAATGAATTTATGCTACAGGTAGCTCTGTGCTGGCATAAGGTGTCACCAATGTACGAGTATTCAAGAGCTATAGGAGAGAATGTTCACAGCCATATGTAAGATTCAATCAAAGCGACAACAAAAGCAAGAAGCGACTGCAAGCCTGTGTTGTTCGCCATGAGAAAGAAAATAGTACAACGGTCGATAAAGCGTGTAATTGTGCTTCTTGTATTGCCCGAAAGTGCTGTAGCATTCTAAAAAAAGAGAACCGTGAGAGCACCACCAAACTTTTAATACGTAGGACCACTTCTAAATGGTGCTGCAGGGAAGTTTCACATGTTGAAATGAGAACAGCGTAAAAGAATGCAATATTGCACAAAACATCACAAGCCATGGCATAATTAGCATAGCTGGGAGGGGCATTTCGAGCTGCCGCAAAATTTTGAAGTGCTCTATGTGTATACCGGGTGACCCATCTATCTTTAGCCAAGGGTTACAAAATACAATATTAGAGGCAGGTGATTGAAATCAGTTGCATATTACTTACAGCCACCTTGCGCACTACAGGCAATTTTTTCGTTTACTAATTAATGCGCGTGGCACGCACATCACGATCCACGCGGCTTACTTCTTTTTCTTCGCGCCCAGCTGGCCAAGACTGGCGTGGCGCTACTAGGGCTCCCCCCCTCCCCCCCCCCCTAGCGCTTTGCGCGATCTTGTAGATGTGCGGAAAAGAACAGCCGAGAAAAACCAATACTCTGTACATGGGAGGCAAGTCTAAATATGTCCGTAAGGTAGTCCGAGTCGTAAAGTTATAAGGCTTAGGGGTCCTTGTCCTAGCTCCGGTGGGCGGCACTGGGAGCGGCGGAGTGATCGAGGGTTGCGAGCAGTGTTGCGGAGTTGACACTCCGGAATTGGGATGACTCCGGAATCATTCCACATTTTCGCGACCCAAGGAATGGAAAGGTAATGGAATGGGGACAACGCTTGGAGGTATGGAATGGGAATGAATTAAGCGCATTTTGTACGGAATGGAATGAGAATGGAATGACGTTTTTTTGCGAAAATAGAGCACAATTTCATCTACGTGCTGTTTTTCAAACTTCGAACATTATTGAGTCAAAGCCTTGAATTTAACATAAAAGCAGTAATTTTAAAATGGCTTTGCTGATTACAAGAAGGGTACATTCATAAGCAACGCACCTACTGCAATTCTGTTCTTCTATAGACTGTGTTGGTGCGATGTTTGTCTCATTTCTTGACGGATAGCAATGGCATAGAACCGCTGTTGGTATCCGTCATGCGGAACTGCGGCGGCGGCATGCCCCCCCTTATGGCTGGTTCACGGTAGCGCCAAGCCTACCGTAACGACACGGTGCCGTAGACCGTCGGCCGCCACCGCCCGCGCGAGAGCTGTTCAAAGTGCACGGCAAGCTTCGCCGGCGAGGCAATGGCGCCTCCGAAAAACATGGCTGCACTTCCGAATCCAGTTGTCGTCCACCTCGAATCTATCAAGCGGTCGCCGTGCGCTCTGTAGCTTGTAAACTGCGAGCTGATGCTTCCATTCGCTTTAGATTCATGTCCTTAAGCTTCGACAACACAGTATTCGGATTGATTCGGCCCCGTTTTTCTGAGCCATACTCGAAATCATCAATCTTGTAGGTTTAGCGAGTGGTGATGGGTGCTACCCAAATCTCGGAGGGCATAAGTTACGCGTATGTTAGTAGTTTCTAATTCTGGATAGCTGGCGCCACTTGTCCAGGCGCCAGCTTGGGAACACGTTATTTGGTTTAACGCTGTGCGTTTTTCAATACAAGACAGACCAAAGCGCTCTATTAACTGCTGGAATGAGGCCGGGCAACAACGCAGATGAAATCGGCACTTCTAGCGCGAAAACTGCGTAGCAAGAAGCAAGCACCTCGAAGCGTCCCGCAGCCGACGCGGACAACGGGAAAGCCGAAAGCAGACGATGCGGCTGATCGATGTAGATCCTCCGTCGCTGATTCGCCGCGTCGCTCTCCGGCAAACGGAAAACGGCACGAAAATGGGTTTCAGACCTATTCTCCGAACGGCAATGAACGGCAGACGTGCCTGAACGAAACCACGCACGGCAGCCTGAGAACGGCAAACGGCGAGCCGCCGTGCCGCTAGCATGAACCAGCCATTACGCCTTGTGATTTTTTCCCCCTCGGTGGCGCCCCAGCCGCCTATTGTCTCACCACCCTTCACATTTTAAAGACGATAGTCTTTCTTGGGATACTTAAACGGAGAAATTTTGGTCTGTCTGTCTGTTTCTCTGTTTGTCGGCACGTCACACGATTCAGCCACCCGGCCAAAGTTTAACCACTTTCTGAGCGCCCAGCCATCTTGCACAAGTATTTTTGTTCATACTTGTGAACATTGTCGATCAAAAAGCAAATGTTACGCATGTCTGAGGAGCAACGTCAATAAATAAGTAGTCTCTGGTATGTTTCTTTATAAGAAAATACATAGATACGTAATTATGAATGATAGAACACGCCGGGGCCGTGGCTGGGCCAAGACAAAAGTTTATTGCGATAGCGCGGTTTAATGTAGCGTTGTGCGAGAGGGGTTAAGGGGAAGGGAAGGAGAGGAAGCAGTGGTGATAACGGCGGCTTCGGCTGGCGTGACGTCACGGATACATCATTCCGCTTCCCCTACGGCGAGTAACGGTCTGGGGGTTTGCGTTGCCGGCCCGAGCGACGCAACACCGGGGTTGAGGGGCTCCCGGCGATCTCGCTCCCTTGTTGGCGCTCGCCTCGGTGTTCCTCCTGCTAGGGCCCCGCCGGCCCCGGCGGCAGTTTCGAGGCACCGAGAGTCACCGGCTTCTCCCCTGGTCATGCTCCAACTCCCGTGGCTTCACCTAGTCGCTGTGGCGCCGAATGGTTTCCCCCTCCGGACCATCGGCATTCACCAGGCGGGCTCCGTCTGTCGATGTAATGCTGGCTGGAGTCCACGGCTCGCCTCACCCAAAGTTCCTCACCCAGACTGGCTCCCCGGGCTGCCACCCATCGAGGGGGGGACGGTCAACTGGTGAGGGCAGAATGGACACTGCGTTGTCCAGCCTGGAGCGAAGATCGTAGCCCATTAGGAGTTGCGCTGGTGTCCGGCCCCCGGCCTGCGGCGTCCTGCGGTACCTGTGCAAAATCCTAGCCAGGCGGGTTTTCAGTGACCCTTGTACATTCTTCTTCAATGAATACTTCACAGTCCGAACCGCCCGCTCCGCGAGCCCATTGGACTGGGGGGTGATACGGTGCTGTTCGGAGGTGTACTATGTTATTCAGCTTCGTGAAGGTGTTAAATTCCCAACTCGTAAACTGTGAAGAATGGACTGTTGGGCGAGTTGGTATTCCATGTTTCAAGAAAGTGCGCGAAAAAACGTGGACGAAGAGAGACGGGAACAACACAAGCGCATACTAACAACTGACATTTTTTATTGAAAGCCCGAGAATATAAAGGAAGAAAAACCCCAAAAAACCATACGTGCGTGCACGAACCCAAAGACCACTACATTTGCGCATCAAGATATCCAATCTCTGATTGATGCAGTGCCACGGAGGGCTTAGCGACACAACTAACACCAGCTTTTAAAATAAAATACGCTTCCACCAGCTGACGTGTCGTACGATCCTTATGCCGCGCGATGACTTTGGTTCTTCTGAAATCTCAGAAGAACCAAAGTCATCAGTGTAACTGCAGCCCAGATTTCAGAAGAACCAAAGTCATCGCGCGGCATAAGGATCGTACGACACGTGAGCTGGTGGAAACGTATTTTATTTTAAAAGCTGGTGTTAGTTGTGTCGCTAAGCCCTCCGTGGCACTGCATCAATCAGAGATTGGATATCTTGATGCGCAAATGTAGTGGTCTTTGGGTTCGTGCACGCACGTATGGTTTTTTGGGGTTTTTCTTCCTTTATATTCTCGGGCTTTCAATAAAAAATGTCAGTTGTTAGTATGCGCTTGTGTTGTTCCCGTCTCTCTTCGTCCACGTTTTTCGCGCACTTTCTTGAAACATCGTAAACTGTGGGCCATTATCGGATACCAGCGTCCGGGGCAACCCGAATGTACTGAACAAGGTGCGCAGAGCCTCTATGGTGGCGTGTGTGGTGGAACTCTTCATGGGTATCGCTTCTATCCACTTACTATGTGAATCCACCACAATCAGTAGCATGTGACCATCGATCGGCCCCGCAAAATCGATATGCAGTCTCGACCAACGCTCATCCGTTTCCGGCCACGCAACAGGGGGGTTTCTTTGGGGGCATCGGGGCAGCTTGGATGCAACTGGTGCAGGACTTAACCATGTGCTCAATGTCATTATCGATCCGGGGGTACCACATCAAGGAGCGCCCTAGCCGCTTCATTGAGCAAATCCCTTGATGAGTATCATGCAGCAGACGTAACATTACTGCTCGGGCACTCTTAGGGACGATCACTCGATGGCCCCAATAGAGAAGCCCATAACTCCCCGTTATCTCAGCTTTCCGGTTGAAGTATGGCATCAAGTGCTGGTCCTTAGGCCCCAAATTTCTTGGCCATCCCTCCTGCACCCATTTTTGCACCTTTGCTAAATCGTCATCAAGCTCCGTGAGAGTGCCCAGTTGTTTCGCAGACATGACACCATCATTGAGGGTCTCCGTGAGCAGCACATACTCACCGTCCACAGTTTCTTCCTGCGTCTCTGGCTGGGAAGTTGCTGACGTGGGGAGTCGGCTGAGGGCATCGGCTGGAATATTGTGTTTCCCGGGCTGGTGTTTGATGACGTAATCGTATGCGCTCAGCAGCAGGGCCCATCGCTGGATTCGCGCCGCGGCCATCACGGGCACTGGCCTGTCTGGGTGAAAAAGTCCAACAAGCGGCTTATGGTCCGTCATCAATGTGAAAGTATTGCCGAGCAAGTATTGTCGGAATTTCGACGCACCAAACACCAGTGCCAAGGCTTCACGCTCCAGCTGCGAGTAATTTTTCTCAGCTCCAGTCAATAACCGAGAGCGGAACCCTATGGGCCGAAGTACCCCGCCCCCGACATCGTGTGAAAGCACTGCGCCGATTCCGTCCGGGGAGGCATCGCATTCCAGGACCAGCGGCTTGTGTGGGTCAAAATGCGCCAGAAAGTCTGCGGATTTCAGGAGGTCTTTCACACTGCTGAATGACTGCTGTTGAGCGGTACCCCACTTCCACTTAGCTTCCTTCCGGAGTAGTTGATATAGGGGTGCCATGGCGGTCGATGCATTGGGAAGAAACTTGTGGTAGTATGTTACCATGGCGAGGTAGGACCTTAATTCTGCGGAATTCCGTGGTGCCTGAACCTTAAGGATGGCTTCTATGTTTTCCGTCTTTGGTTGAAGACCTCGAGCGCTGATTCGATGCCCCAAAAAATCCACCTCTGGTTGGCGGAACTTGCACTTGTCTGCGTTCAGGCGCACGCCGTATTCCCGGAAACGCTTGAATACTTCGTGCAGGGTGGTGCAGTCATTGCGTTTCTCTGCCACGATGACGTCGTCTAGGTAGACCTGAACACCCTGAAGTCCCTGCAAAATGGTCTCCATACGCCGTTGGAACACGGCCGGCGCGGACGCCACTCCAAAAGGCAGGCGAGTAAAGCTGAACAGTCCCTTCTGCGTGTTTATGGTCGTGAGTTGCATGGCTTCCTCATCCAACGGAAGCTGGTTGTATGCTTCCCGCAAGTCTATCGTGGTAAAAACTTCACCGCCATTTAATGTAGCCAGGATATCCTCCACCCGTGGCAAGGATATTGCTCAGTGCGACAGGCTTTGTTGACCGTTAGCTTAAAATCGCCGCAAAGGCGGATGCAGCCATTCCGTTTCACTACCGGTACCACTGGCGCCGCCCACTCCGCATGAGGCACCGGTACAATAATACCCGCGCCCGAAAGGCGGTCCAGTTCCGCGTCAACCTTTGGCCGAAAAGCATACGGAACTTCGCGTGCTTTCCAAAATTTCGGCACCACGTTTTCTCGCGTCTCGAAGTGTACCGGTGGCCCTTTTATAAGCCCTAAACCTGGCGCGAACACATCAGCGAATTCTGCTAGCAACCGGTTCACGTTAACGTCGTCAGCACCGAGTAACGGCAGTTGCTCACCTGCCGTGTTCACGTTCAAGACCGGTGCCTCGAGCATGTGGAACGCTTGAATCAGGTCGCGTCCGCAGAGGTTTGGGCCGGAGCAACCAAGGACTTGCAAAGATCCAGCCGTCGACCTGTTTCCGCACGAAACCTTGAGCTGAAGTTGTCCCCGCACTGGAAGCCGTCCCAGGAAGCAGGCGAGTTTCAATGGCGAACCACGCAGCTTCGGCCACACTGTTTTGTTCCGCTCATATGTGGGCCACGTGATAACCGAAACCGGCGAGCCTGTGTCGAGCTGCATGTTCACTGGAACCCCACCACAATCCAAGGTGCGCACGATGGGTTGAGTAATGCCGACGTGGCCGATGTGACTGTCCGCTGCCTCCAGCGCGAACATGCCGTCCGTGCCAGTGTCTTCCTCCCGCGACAAGGTGTGCACTCGGCGTTCTGGTGGTACCACCCCGAACCCACTCCCACGGCGGCAACAGGCTCGAGCGATATGACCTCGTTGTTTACACTTGAAGCATGACGCCGAGCGGAAGCGGCAATCCTCGGGTCCGTGCCCTTTTTCTCCGCAGCGGTAGCACGCAACAATCTGTGGCCGGCTTCGTGGGCGATATGACTGGCCTCCCAGCGCATGCACACTTGCCTCAGCGGTGGGGCTTACTATCTCTTGCGCGTTGGCCTCGGCCATTTCGGTAGATATCGCAATTTCTTCCGCTTCGCTCCTCGTCAGCTGTGGTTTCGCGAGTAGCTGCCGACGCACTCCGACGTTGTGCAGACCACACACGATGCGATCTCTTAGCATTCTATCCAACGAAGCACCAAAATTGCAGGTGTCCGCTATCTGTCGAATCGCCACGATAAAATCCTTGACCGGTTCGCCGGGCAGCTGATTGCGGGTGAAGAACTTATAAGACTGTGCTATCTCGTTCGGTTGCGGCGAGAAGTGCTGCTTAAGCAAGGCTATCACTTGTGGGTACGACAGTTCATTCACCTTATCCGGAGCACAACGTCCGCTCAGTACGTCGACGGTGTGGGTGGACAGTGCAGTCACCAGCAGGGCCCGCTTCTTGTTGTCTTCTGTGATGCCATTACCCTCAAAGAAGGCTTCCAGACGAACCTGGTACGCGGGCCACTTGTAGCTCGTCTCGTCGAACTGCGGCGGGCTGGCGTATCCTCCCGTGGGTGCGGCGGCCATGACGGACGGAGTTGACGCCCCGCTTTATCCCATCTTCGTCGCCATTTGATAGAACACGCCGGGGCCGTGGCTGGGCCAAGACAAAAGTTTATTGCGATAGCGCGGTTTAATGTAGCGTTGTGCGAGAGGGGTTAAGGGGAAGGGAAGGAGAGGAAGCAGTGGTGATAACGGCGGCTTCGGCTGGCGTGACGTCACGGATACATCAATGAAGACCCCAGCGTTTCTTAGGCTGCGCTCAAAAAGCGACGCTATGCACGAAAAAGCCCTCGGCCGACGATATGTTGCTGCTGGGTTCTGCACAAAGTGATGTTTCTCGACAGCACTGCCAGATGGCGTCCATGTCTCACGCAGCGCCTCTTCTATTTTATCAAGGCCAGCCAGATGCGGCCCATTCAACATAGAGAAAGCACTGTCTGAGGCAAGGCAAAACAGTGTAGTACGGCCGGCAGAAGACTATTGTCTTTCGACGACATTTGCGGCGAAGCACGCAGATACGCGGCCAATTTTTTGTTTTTCTTTCTGTCACCGTCGGCGACTCGGGCGCATATTCGAAAAAAGAGCTTCTCTAAGTTGTATACCTGGCATTGCATACCTGCGCACAGGCGAACACAGAAAGTTCTCCTGACCCCATCCATGCTTGCGAGGCGCACTTGACAAGCGTGAGTGTTTTGACGAGCAGTGCGGCCTACTGTATCGTATTCGTTCAAAGACTCAAGGTGCCCGAGCGGTGCACTGTTCCAACTAATACCAGCAGATCTAGAGGGTTTTGTTCCCTATTAAACAAAGCTTAGTTTTCTCCATAGTCACGATCGCTCCAGACGCGTAGCAAAAGTCCTTAGTCTTCTTGAACACTACTTTTGTGAGCATAAAAAATTCGCTATGTCGTCATTTTAGCATTAATACATTCAAGCTTAAAAAATATTAAAACATCGCCATTCGTTCAAACATGCTGACCATGCAAATACTATAGGAAGTGGGAGAACTGCTCCTATGGAAATTAATAGCCCTGGTGGTTCTACTGCACGACATATGTCACCAAGCTACTATTCCTCAACCTTGGTAACGTGCTTTGAGTACTTTTCCAGTTTTTAATGCATCTGATGGCATCAGCTTTATGGGGCGTTCAGTCTTAACTCGATAAAACTATCAAGATGCCTTTCCCAAGTTGAGGAATTACAAGAATAGAACTGAACTGCCCGGCCATTCCCGGAGTGGGAATGGGCTAAGTTTTTTCATTCCGAGGAATTGAAATGAATGGAATTACGGCAAGCTATAATTCCCTGGAATGGAATTGGAATGGAATGGAGGCGCCCATTCCGCAACACTGGTTGCGAGGGATGGACACTGATTGCAGAAGCGATGGTGGTCGTCCGCAGGAGCGGGTGAAGCAAGTCGCGCGCCCCCCGACGTTGGCGCGGGAACTGGCGATGACCTGACGCCAACTGGTGCGTTGTGCGGCGTCCATGGTGCTGACATTGTGCTGATATGGTGCTGACATGAGTGCTGACATGGGCCTTGGAGATGCGGCGTTCACGGTGCTGGTAGTACAAACGACGTCGTCGGTGCAAAGCCGATCGCTGATGTATAGAGCACCGATATTAGTGTTCCTTTCCCATTTGACGACATGTCCAGGGATGTCCTGGGAAAGACTGCGAATCTTGTGCTACGTGTCGCACCCGCCTACGCTGGCTGAGCAGATGCTCCGACAAATGAAGTCTCGCGCTGCCCAGGCGACAGAAATCTTGTGGGCTAGCTGCTTAAAAGGGCTCCTCCGAGTTCAAAATGACGTAAAGAAGCTACCGCGCAAGAACGGTGTGCTTATACCAGAAAAACGAGTCAAGATACCGGATAAGATTGTGCAAGTACTCAACAAAGGCCCGAAGTACAGCCATGAACCGAACCTTCAGCCGCAAGAGCTCTTGGCAATGAATAGACGTATTTCCAGAAAGGCAGTAAAGGAAGACCAGGACAGGTGCCTTTTAGAGGGCGTTGACGCAATATCAAGAGTGGCCAAGGATGGTAGCCTGAGAACCAGGAAAGATCCTACGGCTTTTATAGTGTCGTTCTTCAAGGATAACGACCTACGTCTCCCTGCAGTCTGACAAAGAAGGCCGTTTTGTCGTGTTATCTGCAGGAGCCTATGACGAGAAAGCACTACGGGCCATCGAAAAGAACTTCATCCCAGCAGGACAAAAGGCGACTAAGGTGAAGAAGGAGGCGGCTGCGATGTGTGAGGAACTTGGTTTGACCAAAGTCGCGAAAGGAATTAGAGACTGTAAGTGTGGTTATTTATCGGTGTTCTTTTCAGCAAAATCCCACAAACCGGCAATTCCATTCCGCACTATTGTTAGCGAACGTGGTTCGTGGCAGCAGCTCGTTAGCCAGTTTTTGCAGAAGCAGCTAAGCTCATTACTCGTCAATGACCAGTTTAAAACAAAAAGTTCTAAAGATATCATTGCCTTCATACAGAGTGGGGATTCGATTGGTCGCTGTTTTTCAATAGACGTGGAAGATTTGTTCTACTCCGTGCCCCAAAGAGAAGTGCTTGCGTCTGTTCAGGGTTGTATAGATTATAATGGTGTGGTCCAGTTTCAGAATTCAGCAGGCATGTCTGTGCACAATTTTATGCGTTTATTAGAATTTTACCTCAAGTCTACGTTTGTCTCTTTTAATGGAACGCTTCATGTACAACGCCAAGGTGTCTGTATTGGCTCTTGCGTGGCACCTGTGCTATGCGACATTTTTCTGGCTGCATTTGATAACAAGGTTTTTAGTGTACTTGACGACCAGGTTTTCCTGAGAGGTTTTAGATATGTCGATGATTTTTTAATCATTTTAAAGACTAGCACCAAACGTTCCTTGCGCCAGAGCGTTGACCACATTCTAACCACTTTTCACCAACATGGTCAAGGTTTAACCTTTACCCATGAACTTCCATCAGATGGATCCATCCAGTTTTTAGATTTGAGGTTACGTCACACAAAGGATCACGTATGTTGGCAGTACAACCCACGAGCCCAGAAAGACTTATTGCCTTACGATTCGGCACACTCCAAGTTAATCAAGAGAGGTATCGCGAAACTTTGCCTGGAATCGGCTCTTGTGAAGTCGTGCCTGCACACTATGCAGGCAAGCTTTGATATGCAATTGGAGAGGCTGCGGGCAGCCAGTTACCCGTGCACGGTCCTTGGTGCGGTCTCCCAGACGTTACTGAAGAAGATGAGAGGCATGAAGCCGCAAATCGCCAGCGACGCACGAGTGAGGCGGGGACCTGAAGTGGTACCATACATTCACAGGTTGTCCCACAACCTTAAGAAGGTTGCCACCAAACACGGCGTGCCCGTCGTGCTCTCCGCTCCTCGGAAGCTGGGTGGCCTCTGCGCACGCGTGTGCAAAGAAAAAGAAAAGCATGGATGCCAGAAGAAACATGCCACGCCATACGTTAAGTGCGCAGTCGGCGTTGTATATGCCATACCTCTAACGTGTGGAAAGACCTACATAGGTCAAACGGGGAGATGTGTGAACGACCGTGCTCGGGAACATGAATTGTCATTGAAGAATAAAAGTAATGCGCATTTGCCGGTCCATTGCGCGGCCTGCGCATGTGCACCGCGGCTGAACGAGATTAAGATCCTGGGTAGAGGCGCGGATACCTTAGGGAGAGAGCTACTGGAAGCATATCATATTAGGAGCAAAGGCACGGAATGTATTAGTGACACTTCGGTATGTTTATACAATAGCGAGTATAGATTGCTTGATGCGATGATTGATTAGTGACGCACCGGCGACACGCATGCGCGGGGGGGTCTTTCCGTGGTATTTTACAGAAATAAAATCAGTTGATGTTTAGCGCTCGCCCTGTGCACTGTGTTCTTCTCTTCTCTTCTTAGTACACCTTTCTTTTCTACGTTTGCGCTAAAGATGCCGTCTATGATGTCCAGGGATGCCTTCGCGGCACGTGTGACTTCTTGGGGTGGATGCCTGCACCATGAGGTAGGTCGGAAGGGCGGGTGTAAGGCGGCCCGTGTGTTTTGCTCTGGGTACGATCACTTCGTCGTCTTTGAGTCACAGGCGGGAGACACGCGAAGTCGTGGTCAGGTGTTGGCGTACTTGGGGCCGGGGAGCTGGCATTTGCGGGGCTTGGCCACTGGCATGTCCGGGGCTCGCTCAGAAGGCTGTCGCGTAGAGTAGGCGCAGACTCCTTGGTAGGACCGGACTTTGAACCAGTGGTAGTGGAAGTCCCCTGGGAGTCCGGTGACTAGCAGCACGCGCGTAGGGCAGCATGGCGATTGACTGCTCGCGTGGCTGTTGTAGCATACGCGGACGCTTCCAATCCTACCTGGCCCGGCGCGTTGTACGCGGTCGTCGCTGTCCTAGTGAGATGCTCGGCGGTTGTGCCCGAGAAGACATCAAGCGGATCAGCTGGCTCGTCTGTGGTCGTCGAATCGGCCAGGGTAGCCAGTGCAGCAGAGCGGGATTCTACAAAGAATCCCACGGTGTGCAGTGCTGTAACAGGAGTCGAATCTGTGGCGTGGAGAGGTGGCAGTGGAAATAGTGGCAGTGGAACTGGTGGTAGAACCGGTACCTCGGCGGCAGTAGACGTGGACTCCGGGTTTGTGGGCCTCTCCGTTGACGGGTCGATTGAGGTGGGAGGGTGGCCTCTATTGCGCGGTTAGCCGTTTGTTGACAGGGGAACAGTCTGGACCAGCTGTGGTGCGGTAGGCGGGCAGGTAGATGAAAACGAGTCAGGTGTCGCAGGGTCGTTCCTGGAAAACGGACGATGTTCCATGTCATAAAACTGGAGCACGGTGTCGCGCAGATGATCGTAAGGGCGAGGGCTCCACGAGAAGTACGTGAGCCGGCGTTTGAGGTTACGCGGAAGACGGTATTCCAGTACCTCAAACATGAATTCTTGGAGCCAGGTGCCGTTGAGCTCCAAGGCCTCCTCGAACTCCTCGAACCATGACTCCAGGTGAGATGTTCAGAACGGTGGAAGCGGTGGGTTGAATTGGCTGCAAGGCTTGAGCTGACCGAAACATGACTGGAATAGCAGAACGATGGCAGCGGTGAAGCCCTGGTCGCTGGTTCTTGCGTCCGAGGTGACCAAATGTAGAGCAAGGGGAGACGAGACGGTGGCTGATGGGACCGTGCCGTGGTCGCAGCTTTTTGGGACGCGGTCGAAGCGAGAGACCGAAGCGGTTGCAGCTGCCGCGTCCAGCCAGGTCAAGAGCCAGGCCGTTCTAAACTCCGCATGGCTCGCACATCATGAGCCACGCGGCTCACTTCTTTTTCTTCGCTACCAGCTGGTAAAGACTGGCGTGGCACTACAGCCTCATCAAAGCTAAGGTCCCTAGATAAATAAAACAAGTTTACAAGGTAGCGACACTCATTGTTCTCTGCGCCGTCCTCCTCACTCTCGCTTACTCCCTTTTTCTCCGTCGTCCGCGTCTCTCATTGGTGCATTCCTAGCACGTGATGTTGCAAATGGCTAGTGGTGATATTTATTACTATGCAAAAGGTTGAAAACGAGTACGCATGCGCATATGGTTCCGGTCGGATTCTTGCCGGGACGAAAGACGAAATCGTAGCCAAGACATCAGCTGTAGAGAAGGAGCGTTCTAGTTGGCGCCAAGGCGGTCAAGATTGCTTCGAGGTGCATGTTTAGTACAACATCCCAGTTTTAGATGTGAAGCATCTTATGGCGGAGCTTAATCCGGTGGTGGTGGTTTGCGGCGTAGCCTCTCTTACTGCGCATGCGCAAACCCTTTAAAAAAAAGTAAAAAACCTCCTTTCCCCCTCTCTCCCCTCTAATCATCCCTCCCCGCGGCAACCACACTCTCACTGCGCATGCGCCTCCCCTCCTCTCTCCTCTCCTACGCTAACCCCCCCCTCTCTCCACTAGGCATCGCTGCCCGCGGCGTCCACACTCCCACTGCGCATGCGCGTCCCCCCCTCTCTCTCCTCTCCTACCCTCCCCCCCTCTCTCCTCTAGGCATCCCTGCCCGCGGCGTCCACACTCCCTGCGCATGCGCGTCCCCCCCCTATCTCTCCTCTCCTACGCTCCTCCCTCTCTCGCCTCGCGACGCGGACGCCGGCCGCGTCTACTAGCGCGTTTCTTGGTTGAAAAAACCGGCACGTCACACGCACTGTGGGAATCGATATAATGCGAAGCAGCCAGCAAGGAGCAAATCATGCTGTACATAATATGCATGTCATTATTTACATGTTAGGACCTGTAATTTGTGATCGTTATACAGTGACGTCGCGCAATACCAATTTTGGCGTATATCAAGCTAGCGAACTGGACGCAAGCGCACCATGAGCGTGGCATGTAAATGGCATTGTAGATGGCATGCATGCCAAGATTTTCATGTTACCATCTGCCACTTATCATCTCTTAATTTTTTACCGCGAATCGCAGCGAGACGCGAGACCAATCTGCCTCCGTTTCGCATGCGTTCGTATTTTCGCGCTCTGCGCATCGTGCACACGCCATCCGCGTTCCAGCGTTTAAATTGACGGACACTTTGTCAATTCCTAAGTGTGTTCTCGAACGCCTGTGCCCACTGAGACGGGGTCGGTAAGAATGGAACGTGATGCGCGCGTCTCCCTCCTTGCATGATTAGAGACACTGGGCTCAGCGACGCTACGCAAGCAAATCGCGAGCGCTGTAGAGTCCAACGCGACCGGCGTCCGTTTGCGCACCCCGGCGCCCACCTGGCACCGTGCCAGGGCACGGCTGGAGGGATGGACGGACGACCGAACGGACGCACATGAGCATGAGACATTAAATGATTTTGCCTTAAAAAATTTCATGTATATCAATGGCGCGATTTTTGTACGCATTCCAAATAAGCACGGGGGCGTGTCGTGCTTACCGTCACAAACACGTGACTGTCGTGAGCGCACGTTCCGATCCAAGTCAAGCCGTCTGACAGCCATTATAATCCGTGCTAATTGGTTTCGGACGGTTCTCGGCACCGTCCGAAACCGATAAGCAGGGATTATAATGGCTGTCAGACGGCTTGACTTGGATCGGAACGTGCGCTCACGACAGTCACGTGTTTGTGACGTTAAGCATGACACGCCCGCGTGCTTATTTGTAATGCGTAAAAAATCGCGCCACAAGCTGGCGAAACGGCCACGAGAGTGTCATGAGCGTGGCATGCAAGTCATGTTGCACATAACATGTTATGATTTCTATATTACCACTTGTTATTTATGCTCGCCATACAGTCACGTCACTCAATACCAAATTTGGTGTATATCAAGCTAGCGAAACGGCCCCGAGAGTCTCATGAGCGTGGTATGCATGTCATGTAGCACATGACATCTCATGATTTCCGTATTGCCACTTGGCATTTATGTTCGTCATACAGTCACGTCACGCAATACCTAATTTGGTGTATATCAAGCTAGCCAAACGGCCGTCAGCGCGCCATGAGCGTGGCATGTAAATCATGTTGTACATGACATGCAGGTCATGATTTTCATTTGCCACCTGTCATTTATGTTGGTCATGCAGAAATGTCTCATCGTACCAATTTTTGAATATAGCAAATTAAGAAGACGGCCTTAGGAGCACTACGGCCATGGCATGTAAATCATATTTTTCATGACAAGTTAGTCATGATTTTCATGATATGACCAGTCATTCATGTTTGTCATACACTCATGTTACGCCATACCAATTTTGGTATAAATCCCATTTACGATATGGCCAGGAGAGCACAAAGTCGTAGGCGGCTAGATAGATAGATAGATAGATACGCTCAAAGTCACCGAAGTTCGCTAAGAAATGCTTCGCATTTAAAACCGACTGCTCGCGCTGCACAACTGTTCACTGGCCACTCCGTATATATGGCAATGGATTTTGACCTGCAAGGTGGTGCTGGTGGGAGATTTCTCCTTTGCGTTGTTGAATAATAAAAATTCGCATCGTGCGCGTTAACTTAAAGCGGACTGCGGGTCTCTGTGTCCAGTCGGAGTCTTCTGTCTCTCATTGCCCATTAGCAGCGATTGGCATGTTTCAGTAGGAAACACCGCTCCATCACAGCGTGCTTTGCGCCTCCCCAGTTTTCTCTCCTGCGCAACGCTGCGATGAGCGCCAGCGTCAACGCCGCCGCCAGTGTAAGCGTTAGCGCCCGCTGCTTCACATCTACACATGGTTCCCTTTAGCGGGAGATGGTGTAATTTTTTTTAACAATGCCGGGTTGCTGTGCTGTCTGCTGCAGTAAAATAACAGAAGGCGGTTTCGCTCTCTCCAAAAATCTCGTGGTATCCGAAATGGTGTACGCCGTGAAGTTTAGGTACCGATATTTCACGCGAAGGCTTTCTTGCAACGCCGTCGACGTGCGTCGACGCTGCTCTACGAGGCGAGTTCATTTGTCGGTTTTTGTTGAAACGCCAGGAGCGCGTCCTGTACGCGTCTAGTGCGTGCCCGTCGTTTCAAATATTTGTGCGTATGCAAGCACAATTGAATACAGCTGTTGTGTTTAATGACTGCACTTTCAGGAACATTTCACACCAGACCAGTTCGAGCCACTTTTTCTAGAACGCTGCATAAAGAAGCTGAAAGGCGATGCTTCGGGACATCTCACTGGTAAAACTCTCACTTTTGGTGAAGTTGCACCAGCTTTGCAATGTCGCAGTCTCTTCCTCAGTGACCCAGATAATATGTCATGCACCACAATTACCTGGCATCACGACTGCGAAAATGGACGTATTTTTCCGGGAAACTGTCGTCGCAGTGCTGCTAATCAAGCGTTCGTTCCAGCGTGGCCGGGGTTTTCCCTCATATGCACGAGAAAAACAGTGCGTCCGGAGAACTGCACGAACAGTACTACGTAGAATTCGAGGCGCCATGGCTAGCGGTGCGAAATATAAAACTTGCCCAACGTTGCCACTTGGTAAACTTATGTCATACTTCTTTTTTATGCTGTACTTTTTTCCTCAACTAAGTAACCGTTTATTCTATATCTCATTTCCTTCTATTAAACTATAATTACTTCTATTCGCTGTAATAACTCAACAGAAACATTCCCTTTTTTATGCCCGTTTTGAACTTTCTAGGGGGGCGCTCCAGGCAAATAATAGAGGAGGAAAAGGGAGGGTGTCGCTACCTTGGAAACTTGTTTTATCTAGGGACCCTAATCACAGCGAGAGGCGAAAGGCAGGCCATTGAGAGAAGCATGTGATTTGAACTCGACCACCGGGGGGTGGGGGGGTGGTTTGATGAAATATCGCTTCCCCCCCTTAATATAGAACCCTGCGCACGCCTATGGCGACCACTAACGATAAGGCTTAAATCTTCAAGGCCTCAATATTCTAGCCGACTCGCCGTACCGCTGATGCCGACAGCCCACGCTTTGATCGCGGCTATCAGTGTACTATACTGCTTCTTATTTGACTTTTAGTTTCCAGGGCAGAAGTTCTCCCAATAAACTGTTTCGTGCTTACCTACTGCAATTTTTCTTGCTTCAGTGTCACAACCACTTGATAATATTGCGAAATGACAACACGCGTACAATTTGACTCACATTTCGCATTAGTGATTATTGTTGCCGTAGGTAGTTTCTTAAGTCGCTAAATAGGTGTATGATTCTGTGTATGGGTACCTCTGACGTAAGCTTCAGACATTCGCAGTTAGCATGTTCACTGTTAGGTTATAGAAACCGCATGGCGGTTTTCTTTTTTTAACGTTAGTCCTAGCAGCAACAGTGATTCCACTCTTGGCGGGAGTTGACGCACGCTAGGTCTACTAGCATTGTAAAACTCTGCGACGCAGTAGCGGAACTCCTGCAGCGTGTACTCCATTTCAGAAGCGTGGCTTTACTCTGGTGAGAGAGCTTGTTCCCTCTCGTTCAGCCGGAGTGCTACAACGCTATCGAGAGAGTCTGCGTACTCTGTGTCGCATAGAGTTCCCTGCACTTCTTAAATGGGAGCGATATATGGGACAAACGTTTACTCCAGCCAAGGGAGTTGCTAGCACAATCTTACCGCTCTGAGTGTAGGCCATGCGTTTCTTTTTCTTTCTATTTTGGTACCACTTCATTCGCCCACCACGTTTAGATGAAGGGGCCGCTCAACGAGACATCTTAGGCTTTCGCCTTAATGGTTTCATCAGCAGCAGCAACACTATAGCGTATGGAGCCTGACTGCGCCCACTGCAGGGCAGAAGCCTCTCACATGTTTGCCAGTCAACCAGGTCTTGTGATTGCTGCGGCCGTGTTATACACACGAGCTTCTTAATCTCATGTGCCCAACTAACCTTCCCTCTCCCCCTTGCGCGCTCACCTTCTCTTGGAGTTTAGTCTTTTACCATTAATGACAAGGGGTTATCCTGCCCTACACGCTACGTGCCCGAGCCATGTGCTTTACTTCTTCATTTCGACTAAGATGTTCGTAACGCCCGTTTGTTTCCCATTTGGGTGTTAACACGCATTTGCTTCTTCACCCAGGCGAAAATGTCTGAGGCCCGTGTACTTAGATTTAGGTGCACGTTAAAGAACCCCAGGTGGTCGAAATTTCCGGAGCCCTCCACTACGGCGTCTCTCATAATCATATCGTGGTTTTGGGACGTTAAACCCCAGATATTATTATTTGCTTCTTCACCCTTAGGGTTACACTTATCATTTTCATTTGATTGCTCGCTGCATCATCCTTAATTTAAGTTCAACGGTCCTTGCGAGCCGCCATGTCCCCGGCCCGTAGGTTGGTACCCGTAAGATTCAACTGCTTTATACGTTCCTCTTGAGCTTACGTGCTTGTATCCAAATTCACCAAGGCCTGACAAGAGCAGACAAGTATGGTGCTCGACTATTAAAAGTGAACAAATACTCTTTAGAATGACCATATGCCTTTATTCCGCTTTTTAGGAGTTCTTGATGACGCACTGCTCATAGTGGCCCACTGGTGGAAAATGACTGTCTATCTTAGTGAGGTTACGTTTTTAGCACGGCCACTTTTTGACTTTCTTGGCTTTTCTGTAATGCATAAACACAGTAATGGATTTTACCAACTGCGTTCCATCGCTATAAACGCTGTCTCACCCTGAGTACTGCAATTATGAAGCAGAAGTATTCTGCGAGTTTTCTGTAGAGAACCTCGGAAAGGAGGTGAGTGGCTGAGTTTTTTATTCAGCCATCTAAGAAATAAATATACCGTATTTACTCCAATGTAACTCGAGTTGTTTCTTTTGATAGATTTTCACTACCTAAAGCCTACCCTCGCGTTACAATCGAATACCGAAATACTATTTTTTCCTCCTGGAAGCAATGAAAAGTCACTACTCGCGTTACAATCGTGGTCGCGTTGCAATCGAGTAAATACGGTATTCACAAATATGATGCGTAGCTTACGCCCCTTTTTATACTATGTTTATATCATAAGCGGTTCATTATGAAAATGATACTCAGTGTTTACACTTTCTGTCTATATATACTCTTTAACTTATCTCGTTCCTGTACGCATACAGGGCCAGTAGACCTCAAATTAATTTCATTCAAAAAGCTCATGAGGAAATTCAAGCCAGCAGTAAGTTATGCAGCGAGATTATTCCACACGAAATTGTGATGATAATGATAAACTTGATTACAATAATACTGTTTCTTTTTTCTTTGACACGTGCCAAGAGGCAGAAAATATGAAGAGTCATAACTTATTTACAACTTATATACACTCCAGCAAGCAGGTATAAATGGTTCAAATGGGGCTTTACAATCCATTCGATATAATACATACACAATGAAAACCATTGAGAGAATTAAGCCCTTCTTCTAGGAATTTCTAACCATGCGCATCACCGTGAAATTATCATTCTCCAGTGGTGCTTCCTTCTGACCACCATAATTCAAGAAAACGTCAACCCGCCCCTCCCCCGCCGCTTTCGCTTTCTTTTCTTTTTCGCGGACAAGTCCTCTTTCCTTTTAACGTGATTGCATTAAAGAGTTTGTTTCACAGAAATTTCGGCGTCGGCGTCGTTGGTTGTGAGCGAAAAATCTTGTCCGTGACCGAGAAAGATGCAAATAAAATAAATAATAAAAATTTCGGGCCTGAGTGAAGATCGAACCCAGGCTGTCTGGGTGGCAAGCAGTTGTTTTACCACACAGCCAAACGTCTGCTTGGAATTAGTGAAAATAACTTCGTCTGCTTGGAAATGCACTGAAAATAACTTTCATGCTTTAGAAACACACGCGTCCTGTATACAGGCGTCACAATATAACATGTAATCTCGCAGCAATATTGCGTGCTACAAGCGTGCATTGCCATCGGGCGTCAGAATATGTGAATATCATAACGGCATCGTGGTTTAAAGCCGACCACCCATTACAAAAGGCACACACGTTACTGCGCGTATTGACCACGTAGTGGGTGCATAGCAAGTTCGAAAACATGTCACACGCATAATTTCTCGTGGTTTAAAGCATGCTACCCATTACAGAGTATGCACTAAGTGGTTGAAGTACGCACTAGGGACAGGACCTCGCTATCGCGTTCAACTCTTAAAGGCGAAGCTTAAGGGTCCCCCCAATTTTCTGTCTTTCTCTTTCTCGCTCTTTCTATATTTCTTTGTCTTTCATCCCTTTCTTTCTGTTTTAGTCGGTATCACATTGATATTTCATGTACGCAGGTGACCCATTTGCCATTTCATGCTGGAGCTTCTCTTTCTGTGAAGACACCAATGTGCAGACACCGAGGGCCTAATTTCCAATACTGTGAGTGCTAAACGTTGCTTCAATAAGATGAATGATTTTTGACTCACGCAATTCGGCACGCCGGCCCCTTCTCCCTCTCCGCCACATTCACAGTTGCCCTTTCCTCCTCATTTGTTTGGGTTGCAGGAGAGGACGCGAATCATACACATACTAGCGCTAAGGAAATCATTCTCAGCCTTGAAGAAGACAATGCCTCTTGTCGAAACGTCGGCGCACGAACCTTGTTTACGAATTTTTCATCGCAAGCTTCCATATTCCCGCAACTCCGGCCTTTTTTTGGGCAGCGAGAAATAGTAATCTCGCCTGTTGGTATTATTCGGGCTCCATTGCATCTCTTCCTTACAGCGCTTGTCCCTATCTCAGCTTTCTTTTGCTTTCTGTATGAAACTTTCGCAATTATTTATGTGTTTATTTATTTGTTTACCTGAGCAAGCTCTCTTTCAGCGACACTTTGGTTCATGTGCTACTACGGTTATTTACGCTTGCGGAAATCACGGTTGCGTCCTTTAAAGGTGTCACGACAGTTCTTAAAGCTTCCTATCCGTCCGCATCAACAGGTTTCCTAAGTGACGATCTACACAATACATCACCGTGCCGCGTGGGAATATTACACATTCGAACGGTGGCGGCACGGAATCATTGCTCTCGCAGGTAAAGCAATTGGTAGGCTGTTTGACTCATCCATGTAATCTCGCGCCGACCGGCAGTTGCCGCAAAGGCAGCGCTCCCTATTTCCTGTCAAACGCGGCCATTGTGTGCTGCTATACGACGCAGAAAATCACTGGTTTGTTAAGTCCAATGCTCACGCATGAAGGCCAGGGGCAATACAAGGTTCTAGCATAACTGAATGCGGCAAACTAAGCAATGGGTATTATGACAGTGCTCTAAACAGCGCACGCGCAGCTTAAAGGCTACCGAAATACACACGCTATTTCCGAAATCCAGTTTCAAATGCTAACACATGCAAGAATGACAGTGCGTAGCGCATTTAGGAGAGAGACAGAGAGAGGAAGGCTTTGTTTGGTGATCCGGCGGACCACAATCCTAGCCCCGCGAGGGGAGCGCATTTGACAGTTTTTCGCGCTCGTCCTGTGTATACTTGTGCGTTCGTTTCGTGCATCTTTCATTATGTTTCAGCAGCGCGCTTTAGGTGTCGAGCTGTGACAGTTGTTAGTCCGCGCTCATCCTGCGTATGCTCAGTTCGTGAGTCCTTTCCGCTTGACTTGCGCCCAGCAAGTTTCCAGCTGCTTGCCGTTCTTCGAGTGACATTACAATTTGTTGCTATAACATTTATTCCTTCGCCCTTGTAGCGAAAGAATGCACCATAAACGCTTAACTACCTCTCTGAAGAGAAGTTTCACTTTCGGGTTATACCGATTCCTTTGAGAGAGAGACCAGCCCTGTTTTTTTTTTCTTTTTCGAGCATTCCGCGTTCCAATACTTTTCGGCACGGACACCCAACAGCCAGAATTCAGTGTTATAACCGGTAATGTGGCTTGCGGCCATTGATTTAAGCGGGTTATTTCACCATAGCAAACATACAAATGTTGACGGTGCAGCAGCTTCTCATTGTTATAACCGATATATTTGTTAAAACCGGTATCGTTATAAGTGGTTTCGACTGTATTGTACCAAGCTGTATCCAGCTATGGGGACGTCACAGCAATCTAAACGACACTAACTGCACATGGAAGCGTCGGGGTTCACTGCAGCGGAGGGTATATCCAAAACCGCACACTGGCTCGGAACAGCAAATACAATACGCAAGCTACAAGTTCTCTTCGCCGTCGACTCACTGGTTTACTATACCCTGTGAAAAAAAAAAAATATTACTCTTCTGTTGTGCCATTATTTCCCCAAAATATGACTCTTTTTAAAGATACCGGTTAATTCTCGGAGGGTCGCGCATCCCTCAGTTCTCCACAGAGATCACAATGCTGTCCGAGTCTTAACACGTGTCTGCGAAGAGAGTCATATATGTGGCATCTCGAGCTACAGTAAAGAGAGTAAGCGGACTCTTTTTTCTTTTTCTTAGAGAATAGAGTTGACTCTCGGTTTGCATGTGTTTGCAGGGGGGCTTAGTCCGTCCCTCCTAACCGCGTCCCGCACCACCACAGCGCATGCGCGTCTCCTCCCCCCTTTCTCTCTCCTCTCTAGGAATACTCTACTCTACGGAGCGGCGCCCGCTTACCGCGTCCTACACCGCCACAGCGCATGCGCGTCCCCTCCCCCTCTCTCTCTCCTCTCCTAAGCTCACCCCCTTTCTCTCCTTAGGAATCCTATACTCTACGGAGCGGCCCCCCACACCCCGACAGCGGATGCGCGTCCCCTCCCCCTTCTCTCCTCTCCTACGCTCACCCTCTTTTTCTACTCTAGAAATCGTCTACCCTACGGAGCGGCGCATGCGCGCCCTCTCGCCCTCTCTCCTACGCTCAGCCCCTTTCTCTGCTGTAGGAATCCTCTACTCTACGGAGCGGCTCCCGCGTCCCACACCCCCACAGCGCATGCGCGTCCCCTCTCTCCTCTCCTACGGTTCCCCCCGTTGTCTCCTCTAGGAATCGTCCACGGAGCGGCGTGCGACAGGTGGTGCGACAGCTGCATACTCCGCTGGAGACACCACGGTAGTTCTGCGGTATAAAAATGACGGAGCGCGCCTCATTCTCTCTCCTGTGCAGCGCCGCGATGAGCGCCCGGGCCGCTGCCGCCAAACGAGAGCGGCGACGTTACTCCCGCTCAAGCTAACCATCTCCCCGCTGCTTCGCATCCACACATGGTTCCCTTTAGCGGGAGATGGGGAAGTTTTTTTAAACAGTGGACCTGTTTATTATTTTCGGTCGGCGTCCAGCGTTCACAAAACTCGGCAGGGTACGCGCCACTAAAAGCGGATATATGCCAAGGAGCTCCTGCCATGGCCATCGATGCCTAGTAACAGCCGACCGATAACCAATCAATAGCTAATCGATAATCTACCAATAAGAAATAAATTCTAGAAAATTGTTGGAAGTGGTTAGCATGGCGCTACTGCATGGCCAAAGCCTCGTGATAGCCAATCATTACGGAATCAATAGCCAAGGAATAATGGACAAATAAACAATGATTTCCACAAAATGCTTGGATGATTTCAGCCTGACCCATATACATGATCGTTACCCAGTGATAACCAATCGAGAAGCAATCAATATCTAATCAATAATCAATAAAAAACCAACACATCATAGAATATGCTTGGATGAGCTTAGCCTGATGTGCAACATTCAGGCCTGATACATAGTCATAACCAACTGGTGGCCAAGAAATAATCGATCCATAACTCAAATTGTCAAAGATCCTTGGTCGTTCTTATTCTAGGATGAGCTATAGGAACGGGCGGAAAGGGAAGTGATGATGAGGAAGTGGGAAAGGAGGAGGAGGTTAGAAGTCCTACCATAGCATTGCCTTGCATAGTAGAGTATAGCAAGGGGGTAGGAAAAAGAAGTGAGGGTGAGGAGGAGGGAAAGGAAGAGGGCAGTGCCACCGGCCTACGTTGCTTCCCCAGTCTTCGCACCACTAGTGCATAGCTGCCCCAAATTTTTCGCTTTCAACGACAGCCACACCGATGACGACACGAGTCAGGCAATAATGGTTCCCTTGAAATTCAAAGCCATACCACTACTGTGCTTATGAAACCCAGCAAAGCCAGCGGCTGTGGCTGCACGTTGAGCGGCAGTGGGTTCACGTCGTTTTCGCGCCCATTCGTGCTTCTGTGCGCGTTGGCGGCCCATCACTTGCCGCTGTTCTTACCCCGAGCGAACGACTCGCGTCCGTCCCTCAGAGAGTGCAATGGGTAACTGCGGACAGCAGCGCTAGCGCAACCTTTACGTCGCGAGACAAAGGTGCACAACGATTGTTGGGAACTGCCGCCATTGAGCATCGTGACACTTCTAATAGAAGCATTGGCACTGGCGAGGGGTGCCGGAAATGTTTGCTCTAGGCTTTCTTGTGTCCGTGGACTAGAGAGCTTCGCTGTAAAAAGTCACAGTTTCACCGCAAGGGTGAAGCAATGAATGCTACAGCAACAAACTGTATTGTAATACGAAGTGAGGCTGGCAGCTAACTCTTTTGGATCCGATGTCACGCAACTTTTTAAAACGCTGGTGTAAGAGAATAAGGCCGCTCAAGGCACATTTTTTCGCGCCGTCCCTTCGCGTTGAGAGCGCAGCACGCAAAGGGATATACGAGCCGCCCGCTGACGGATGCCGAGATAGCCAGATAGCGCACGCGCCAGCGACGACCGCGCTCGTAAAACCAAAGGTCGCAGTTGCCTGCTCGAAGGAGCCCCCCCCCCCCCCCTCTCGTCTTTTACGCTCGCTAAAGACGGGTGGGGCGTTTCCTCTCTGCTTTAGGATTCGACGGCTGGTATAACAGACGGGGGGGGGATCTTATCGCATGCGCCTCAAAGAGACGGAGGTGGGCCGGCTTGTTTCATCTCTGCTTCAGCCGCCTTCGTCACCCCCGCTCGCGCGCTATTACCCGCGAGTAGGACGTACGATGCGCTGGGGCATCTTATAAATTTGGAATTTATACGCGACATTACGGCGATGGCAAAAACCCCTCGAGACTGTCCGCACAATTGCTATCGCAATAAAAACTTACTATTGGTACCAACGCACTGATTTGACGGAGGTCTCGCACAGCGCCTACGTTAATGTACTTGCACTGGGCGTAGCGCGAAGTGCAAAGAAACCTGGGTGCTGCTCTCCAGCGGTGTAATGTTCGTTGCGCGGGACAGACAGGACAGCGCGCATGACTATGAGTGCTAACAGAACACGTGCGTGAAAAGGAGCGACAGCGCGCAACCTTACGCGTATGCGCTGTCGCACATACCAATTGCACGTGAAATCTTATTAGCAGTACTGGTCCCATTATTTGGTTCAGTACTGCTACCCGCTCCACCCGCTCCACCCGCTCCAGAGTCCCAGCTGTCCTGCAGTGCATTCTAGCTGCAGGGACACATGTCAGCGCTGCGCCGCGGAGTGTGGACGAGCTAAAGCTGGCTACCGCGAGGCGCCCATGGACCAGAATGAGCTGGGCGTATCAGGAGTGCCAGCCGCACGCTTCTCACTCTGCCGGAATCGGCCGACGCCAGAGCAACTCAGCAAACTGCCTTGATAGATCAGATGACGCGCCGGAAATTATGCACGCAACAAGCGACGGCATGGTGGAAGCGTCTAACTACAACCCCAAGTGGCCAACGGTAGATCATATTCCTCACACAGACGTTAACTGACGCGGGGTGGAGACGCTTGTAGTTTCGGTTTCTGTGTTTGTATTGAATGTTGCGCTTGTTCCCACCTTTTTTGTGGCCAAAGGTCCATTCCTTTTATTGAAGCTAAGTGTACAGGGCGTTTACGTACGTCGTGACAGCTGGGTTGTCGGGCGCGGTGCAGCGTGCTAGCACAGAGAACCCTCCCTTGGTTTTATTGTAAGCAGATGCATTTGCACCTCATCTGAATCTCCGGAGTGGCAAGATGGCTTGCAAAGGCACCGTGCCAGTTTCTTTCCGAAATGTTATTTGCAAAGGCGCCGTGCCAGTTTCTTTCCGAAACATGTTACAAGGAGCCAACATAAGGTGCGAGACGCCCAATTTAATTTAGAGTTTGATGGGACTTGCGGTGTCGGATGATCGGGAATGTGGCGTACGACAATTCAGGACCCATGGGAAGAACGGGCAGTTAGGACGCAAGAACCACCTATATCCAACACCTCGGCATGCACTCGCGATGACTTCCATCATCGTAGTTAAGTTGACAACAAAAAAATAGTTGCGCAGCCATTATTTGTTCCCTAGTTAATACTGAATAATGATAGAAAATTGGGCGGTGTGGACTACATTCATGGTTCAACAGCGCAGAAGTACACTGCCAAAAGAAGAGACTAGACGACACGAGCTTTCTCTTTCAAGTGAATGTTTATCGAAAAGCACATGAAAATAGCAGCAGCTGTTACTAGAACCAGCAAGCGGCGAACATTTATTTTCATGCGCTTTCATTAAACATTCATTTCAAAGACAGCGCTTGCGTCGTCTAGTGTACTCTTTTGTCCGTGTCTATATTCCCTCTTGAACCATGGATAGTAAATACAATACCCTAGCGAGCGATCAGTGCATCGCAGCAGCCAGACGTCACTGATGAGTACAAGTGGGAAGTCCAGCCAAGCAGACGCCGTCGCTGGAGGTTATTGCGGTGGAAAGTGAGCCCCACACAGAGTGCTTATGAAATCCGCTCTTTAGAGAGGACGCAAAATCGGGGCATCTGTCTTGTGCCTAAAGTATACACCTCGGCATGGTGGGGAACGCCTATGACCGAACTTCTGTGGTGCATGGTCGTTGTCTTGGCCGGTACAAGGACGTACTTTTTCGCCGAACGCATTCCCGTCAACGTACCATCAACAGCAGCTTCCATTATGGCAGCAAAAGCAGTGGACTCCAAAAACCGACCGTTTTGCTCGAAGTGTGAGCGGCTGGAACATCCGTAGAGCACGGCTATTGCAAGACCTCATTACTATTTGTTTTTTTTTTTACAATATAGGAAGTGTCTCTCGTGTTCAACACAGGGAAATGCATTGCGCCCTCCTGTTACCAAAAGCAAAAAGTACACGCATTACACAGAGTCAAAAGCGATCATCGGTGGAAAATGACAAAGATGATATCTCACTGCATCTTTTCTCGCAGTCCTCTGGGCTTATAAACCTATTCCTGTTGCCATAGCAGCCACCGTAGATAAATTTCGTGCAGGTATTGGATGTGTAGTTGTACCACCATCTATAATGAATAGCCCTGCACCAGTACCCGTCATCCATTGGAAGCTTGCATCTCGGTATTCTGGAAGCGTTGTTAACGTCTGAAAACGAAAAAAAAAAAAAAAAAAAAAGCGGACAGCCGCAGTTAAAAGCAGCCCGCAAGTCACAACGATATTTGAGGCACTTGTTTCTTAGGGTACAGTTTTCTTCGATAGTGTCTGCTAAGATGGACCTTATAATTGTGCCTGATAAAAATCGCGTAGTCGGATTAATGACCTTTCGCAGAAAAGACCGGCAATATTCACTAAACTGGTTTACTAAAGCAATAATGCGTCATAATTAGCAGTATATTGTGTCGGAGAATTTCAATGTATTGATCAAAGTGCACGATGTCTCGTTATTGCCGAAGCCTCTAAAGCGTCATTTGCGTCCCATGTGTAGACTTCAGTAAGTTGTAAAAGAAGATTATCTTCGTATTCGTGCAGGATGCCGCTGCATTGTTTTTGAATACGCAAGAGATTAGGAACATTCGCCTTGTGTTATTTCTAAGGACGGCCTAGTAATCCACCGCATGTTGTTTTCTTTGTCGCTTTTGTTTTCGCGGCTCCTCTATCTATATGCGAAAGAAGAAAATAGGCATCGAACTTTTTTGTAACTGGAAACTACAAAACAGTTCACATGGATTTCTCAGAAATGGCTTTGGCCTAGGGCAAGTGATGGACCAGGATTCGAACCCCAGACAAGGGCCAATTTCGTGTCATCCAAAAAAGCATTTCTTACTGAGAAATCTTGTGCTACAAAACCCTTTCCACACCTTTCGTTATTTTGCAAAACTGTTCTGTCATATTCAGTGCCCATGTCCTTCGAATTTTCAATTACATCATCCTAACACTTCCTTAGCACTTCAGCTAGAAATTCGTCGTGCCATTTTTACCTGCTGGCTTCCTGGTCAGCGTAGTTGATAGAGTGATCGCCTCAGAAAAGCGATGTTACAGGGTTCAAAGAATAGTTCGTATATTCAGTGTCTTTTCTTCTTCAGAACAGAAATTTTGTGTAATAGTCCGTAACTCTAAAGTAATACAACACATATTTTCAAATTCTTTCCTGGTCTTTCTGCCTTTTACTCTTGATCTTAATTTCCCACGGTATATTAGAATTTTAGGGGTGAAGCTCCTTAGGACCTAGCCTTATCTTCCGTTGTGGTCACAGTATAGCACCGTTGCTATAGTCGGAACATACGGGAGACACAAAAAAGGTTTTACAATAGATTTCAACGTAGATATGGCCTAATAATAAGGTAAGAGATCGCTGTTCCTGGCGAAAATGACCTATCCAGAAGAGTATTGATGATTTTATCTCTACTAAAACGTGGCTAGATGTTGATGCTTCTCAACGAAACCTGTAACACAAAGGCACAGGTCGAGCACTATAGAGTGATGCCTCGGTGATACGATCACAGCGCAAACAAATTTCGGGGTGATACGAATTTTCCTTTTGTCCCGGCCAAGGCCCATTCGCCTGCAGTGTAATGGAGTATGGTTGTTGCAGACTGATTTCCACCCCGCGACGGTCGATACGAACGTACGCTACCGCCCAGGTACGAAGAGGTGCTGTCCGCGCTGGCGCGGAAAACGTGCCACGACCTCCGAGATTGAGTGCGCGAATCTTTGAGGCCCTAATGTGCCTCCATGTGCCTTTGCGTTTAGATTACAGAGGGAATTGACGTCATGCTTTCTTTTTTTCTAACGCGTCGACGCGGCCTGCTGTCTTTGTACAGTGTTTACACGAGCCTGCCTCGTGCATCAGACATCCTATGAAAGGTGGACGAGGACAGAAAGAAGCAAGGACGCTCTTTGGCGAATGAGTTAGGCCTTACAACGTCAAAATGCACGACCGTTGAAGTCGCACTTGTGCGGCCATGGCAGCAAATCTCCCAAAAATATCCCCAAAACCTCCGCGGTAACAAAATCACAACATAGGACGATGGTTCTGAAATTTTGTAGTCTTGATCTATCGAGCCAAAGCGATTCTTCCGTTGCTTTCGCAGTGGTGCTCCGGTGCCACGCAAAAAAAAAAAGCATAGAGAAATTTGGAAGGGGCCTCTGCTGTTGCGGGTCACAACGCACCTGGTTCATTAATTAAAAAGTCGCGTACGGGCCGTATCTTTAAGAGTGCTGGTATGATTGCCGACATCTAAAAACTTAACAGTCAGTCATTCAGAGCCCTTCCTGACGTTGCTGCGGCCCTGAAAAACAATAAATGAAAATGTACGCCAGCTTTCTTTTGTCGCATGCTAACCTTCGATGCTTTCTGGTGATACGATTTTCGGATGATACGAATATTATTGGTGGCCCCGTGAGATCTGTATCACCAAGGTTTCACTATATGTCCCAACAATTTACCCATATTAAATTGGTATCCTGCCACCGGTAAGATGGCGGGCTCTTGGATTCACTTTCGAAGCATATCCTCCACTCCAGCAATTTTCTAAAATCCTCCTTCAATTGCCTAAGACGACTGGAACGCGAAAAATATTTACATTTCTGTATACACTTTATGTCACTCAATTTACATTACATGGGGCAACGTTCGGGTAACGTACGGTTACTCACCGGTACGATACCCAGAGCTTCGCCCACTCACTCACAGCCGTAAGAGCGTTTTTATTATTAAGAGATTTCATGAGTTAGATGTTCAGATGGTGTAGTTCGCTAAAAACGCGCTACCGGTGAGTGTACAGAAATGCGGGGGGTACCCAAATGAGGCAGTACGTCGTTTTCGAAGAAAAAAATTAGAACCCTGCCAACTGTTTGTGAATAGGGAAGACGGGCGAGATAGGCAAGCGTTTTTACAACGAGGCATCTGGCCTGCGTTTATGTTCACTTGTCCGATCGTACTTGATGGCACTCGCTCGATGGCGACGCGCACACTCGCAATTGTGGGCGCGTCGCCGTCCGTAAAAAAATAACAATAATCTCTTGGGTTTAACTTCCCGAAACAACGATATCGTTATTAGAGACACCATAGTGGAGCGCTCCTTGGATTTCGATCATGTGGTGTGCTTTAACATGCACTCTACGACGTTCCTCGTACTTCTACTTCCCCTTTTTGTCCGACGTGTGGCGCGGTGTCTTACGCCACAATTCGAAAAATGCTATTCCTTGACGAGAGGTATTGGACAAATACTGCGACGTCTTATTAGAGACGGTTACGCCAATCATAGTGGGCGTACTAGCACGGACGTGCTCACGTGGCTACCAGTGTGAGCAAGGTCACATCATGATTAACACAATCCTGAGGTCTTGCGAAAACGCGTTGCAACGCATGGTTTTTACAATTCGAAATTTGAAAATGCCGCCAGCCCTGCGTTCCTTACGACGGCGTCACGCGATGGCTCGACATGCCTGGTTGAATAAGGTTGCTTCGTAACTAGTACAACCTCTCCCGGGAGCAGGATGGTGGCACCTTTTGCCCAGGTGACCGTCATATTGGGCCACAGTTGACGCGGACACCGCCTCTTCTTAAGGTGACGTGCTAGCATGATGATAGACATAGACGCGCGCCTGAAACTCCAGAAATAAAACGAACTCCGACGTTCGAACCCGGCACAGCGCACCAATTGTGGTAAAACAGTGAAACGCGAGGGTCGCTCTTGCTGGGAAAGAAAATTACGCCACAGAAGCCTAGTGGCGTGCGCGTTCATGACTTTCGCTCGATGTTCCAAGGTGGCTGTAGATGTTAAAATGCCGCCAGGAAATGGTGACTGATTTATGCGCATGTTAGAGAATCAGGTTGAATATGTATACCTATGATGTATCTCGAAGCAGTAGTAAACAACCACGTGCTGACATACCTTAAACGACTTGAAAATAACTTGAGAGAACTATACTTTGCACATACCGTTAATTATTGATAAGGTTATGTAACTTAAATTTCAGAAACCAACCAAAATGCTCTTGAACTGTCATACAGAGCATCGGCTTGATACATTGTAATTCCGACCCTTTGGACATGATACAGTAGGTTTTTCGATAAAACTTCCTGCTGGGCGAATTGGTGCATACTTGTAAGGTTTGTACATTACCCGCCCTTTGATGATATACGGGGAAAATACCGTTCTACCGTTTTAGCACTATTATCTCAGTCCTTTATTATTTCAGACTTCCGTACTGTTTCATTCTGAAGGTAATTCAAGGAGGCAGCCGGCCGATCACTCTGGGAGTGGTTGTTTATACCAGTGGGCGAGGTGTATCCATATGCATATAGTAAATATACTCAGCTTTAAAGAATGTTGAGCCGCTTGTGAACTTATACAACTGTCTGTCAACTACTAGTTGCGGGAAGAGAAGGAATTGAACATTGTTATGAGTAGGTTTCCGCGAATGGGCAGTCTTATTATTCCACCTTCCTGGCCATGTTGTTAAAATTGCCCGGTAGTGTTGTAAGCTGAGCGTGACACTGTGCTCGAGATGACTGCCTTATTTTTTCAGTTTTTTTTTTTTTTGCAAGCTGCGTGATCACTGCGAGCTACTATATGCAATACGAAGCAGCTTAGCAGTAGACTAGAGCGAACACCTCTTTTAGCTCGGCCCAACTACAACACTTCTGCGCACTCATGGACTCACGCCAGGTGCGATATATAGCAAAGGCGATGCTTCCTCAGTTTTGATTAAATAAAATGAATTTCCTGAAATGGGAAATTTGGTTTGATCGGTGCATAAAAGGATTCCTCTCTCCGCTCGTATTTGTGTCACCGGTAAGGTAATTTGCAGATCAGGCAGAACCGAATGAAAGAGTGACAGAGAGCTCTAACTTTATAGTACCCGTGCTAAACGGTAGCGTCCTTTGCAATGCTGGAGTGCTAAGGTGCGAAAGAATCGCATAGGCAGCCCACAACGCAAAGAGCCTAGTGCCTGGTCCGGATACACCTAGGACAACATTCAAAGCAGAAGCGTAGGACAGATATGTCATAAAACTTCAATAAATAATTACGTCATTACTGCGTTGAGGGAAAACTCAGCTGTTGGTTCTCCAATGTGCAACTGACAATGATCGCTGGCGAAAGGGGGGCGGGGGGCAGCCTCTCTCAGAGGTAAAGCTAGCAGTCCCCCCCCCCCTCCCCCTTGGTAGATACGCCTATGGCGTGTGGTGTTTGCAGCTTATGCGTTTATTTCAAGCTGTACGCAAGAAAACTGCAATACCAACCTTTCTTTCTCTGCGAAGCATAAAACTCAGGCTGAGACACTGCGGCACTTTCCTTTTTTTTTTTTTTTTTTTTTTTTTTTTTTTTTTTTTTTTTTTTTTTTTTGCAGCCGACAAGCAAGTCTATTGCGCCTCTTTATAGCTTAAAAAAGAATGAGATAAGCACCGCACATCGCACTCAACGAATAAGATCTTTACTTCTGTATTTCAGAATGTTTGCCGATTTTCCTGTCCACTTTGTATTTCGCCGTGCCTTCATACGAATTTCGTCACTTCCTTATCATGTGTAGTTCCCGTTTTATGTAACAGAGAAGCCGCGTTTCCTGTGCGCCATGCGCCGTCAGTTTTGATAACTCCCTCAAAATTGGATAATGAATGTCTTCAGTAGCGTGAAACTTTCGTGATTTCGAAAACATGGGCATGTCATCAATAGGCACGCACTACAGCTTCCTAACATAAACGGAAGCCCTCAAGTTGATAATGGAAAAGTTAATTAAGAAGGTATTGTTAATAGTCGCGTCAGTGTCATTTTAGTTGTGGAAAAGCATTTGCGCCTCTACATAGAGCCTGTACGAAAACGACAGGAACCGCTCTGCCATCGAATTTTTTAAAGAAAACATGTGCTGTCTACAGGGAGACAGTACATGTTATATATATATGTATATATATATATATATCATATCGGCCTGTGAATGCACCCTAGACGCAGAACCAGGATCTTCTATTTCTTGCTCATGTTTTTCCTGTAGCTCATTACTTTTCTCGGTCGCACCTTTACATTACATTGAGCGTTAAACTGGTGCCTAGTTACGCCCTCAAAGTTCCTTCGCGTTTTAAAATTAGGAGGCATTCTTGAACTGTTCCTCTACTTAACTTTTTCGACGTAATTTATAGGTGTTCATATGGTGTGTTCTAGCCGGCCACGTAAAACGCCAATATTTTTTTTCTCATTTATCACTGAATACTGCGTTTTGAATAGTCAGTACTTGCCTTCATTTTCCTTTATTTGCAAAGTGACTTCGCCCATCGTACTGCCGGTATGTTCTGTAAGGAGTAAGATTACCCATTGAAGTCCCCGCTTTGACTCAGCAAGCAAGAGCCAATGGCTAAGCTGATGAACTGCATCACCGTGAATCATCGCCGTGTACAATAGCGTAGATAACCTTTCCTTCCAAAAGGAAAAAAAATGTAGTGCTTGACTACCTACGATTGCGTAGGGTACAATGAACGTGGTGTGCAAATTGTAACATGCACACTTAAAGTAACAGTACTTAGTAAATTTGGGGTAGTACGTTTTCGTCGCAATACATACTAGCCACATAGTAATGAAAGGTAATCATGCAAATATAGTAATTTTAATTCAACAAAACTTGCTACTAAAGCTACTACCTACAGGGAAGTAGTAATACATAGTAAGCTTACTACCCTGACAAGTGTGATTAAAGAAGTGATACAGTCTGGTGTAGTCCCTCCACATGATTACCCTGGCAAATAAACAGCGCGATGACATGCTCAGATAATAACACACACATATACACATGGTGTTTAGAGAAATTTATTTTCACAGACGGTGAACAGCACTAACATTTCAACAGAACAGAACATGCACAGACACACGCACAGAATATCAAGATTTATACGTGACACGCACTGTAACAGCAACCAGAGGGATGTATGTAGCCATTCTTGGGTGTAGCACAAGTTGTACAGCTGAGCTGACCATAAACTCAGACTTCCATTTGTTTTGGACCCGGTTTTTTAAACCTCCCTACTGGCGAGCAAATGTGTCATGATGTAGCAGAAAACTGTTATTTCAACATGACTGGGAAAATTATATAGTCTGGCTAAATTTTTCATAAGACTGTCACAATAACAGCATAACATACCGTTGCCGATAGAGGTAGCGACATCTACTAACTCGTCACGTACGCAAGCAGTAACTCTATACTAACCGTGGCACGCTATGTTGTAACGACAGTATTTATCACCTGTAAAGTACAAAACATGAGCGAAAAAGAGAGAGAGAACGAGAGTAGAAGAAAGGCCGGGAGGTTAACCTGTGCTGAGCCCGGTAAGCTACCCTGCACGGGGGGAAGGGGGGAGAGGGAAGAAAAGTTACAGAGGAGGATAGAAAAGTCACTGAGCCGACGTAACAGTTACACGTTTGACATCACAAACGACCAATCAGTCCGGTGTCCTCCGACCACCACACGGGCCATGGCGTCCCGCAAAGCGGTGATTTAAGCCCGCTTCTACTCAACCTTGCTCTGCTTGGCCTGGTGGAAGCTCTCCCGGAAACAGTCAGTGTTTCGATATACGCTGATGACATCTGCGTCTGGGCATCAGCAGTAACATTAGCGAAAGGTCGTAAACGTGTCCAGGGGGTGGTAAATACTGCAGTTACTACCTTTTTTACTACCTTTTTAGGAGCGAAGCTCCTTAGGCTCTCGCGATGTCCGTTGTCGCCGTCGTCGTCATAGCCCCGTCGGACCGAAACACAGGTGTTAATATACCGTACATAGAGCGTTCATAGCGCACATATAGGTTTAATAAGACTGTACTCTGTCCTTGCATTTTTCCGTCTATCCGTCCGTCCGCCCGCCCGTCTGTGCATCTGTCCGTCCATCCGTGCATCTATCCGTCCGTGCATTGGTCCGTCCGTCCATCCGTCCGTGAATCTGTCCGTCCGTCCGTCCGTCCGTCCGTCCATCCATCCGTCCATCTTTCCATCTGCACTGACGGACGGATGGTCGGACAGATGGATTTAATAAACATTCTTTATATCGTTTATCATTTCGTCCATGGAGCTTCGCTCCTCCATCAGCATTGACTTCGTGGATGTGCAGCAATTTTTTTACAGAGTAAAGTTTGCGTCGGCTTTCATGAAAGGGTTGAAGTTACGGAGCTTATTAACGCAGTTTGGTGAAAGGCTACTCCAATGACGCCTACTCATCCGAAAACACTACTAAGCTCCACTTTAGTACCTGCAAACGAAGTAATTATTTTTTGAATTCTCGATAGCGTTGGACGCTCTACCGCACTGCCGTTTAATATTACAGTTTTACGTTAACACCATATAAATTTCATTGATTTCGTACTTTACTGCCGTTCAGTCGCCTGTTGATAGTAGCGAACAGCATTTAACAGCGAAATTCTTCTCGATCGAGCCTTTCGTGTCCGGTATCGGAAGTAACGCTGGTGGGCATCATAAACGGGTCGGCGGCACAGAAATGGGGTTAATTCGAATACTCACCCCTGGTGCACTGAGAATGAGAGCAGCAGGTAGGCCAACAAATGGGTATGTGCCGCAGAAATATGTGTGGCCTATCAGAAAACTATCATAAACGCGTATGTGCCAAAGAAATTGGGAAACCCACTACACACAACTTCCATTTAAAAGGAAGAATGCAATAGTTATTAGTCCAAGAAATGGCATGCGCGTTAATATATTCACACATTTTCACGTGATATACTGTGGTTAAAAATGGTGGTGGCTATACTACTACCTCTTTAAATGAGATTCTTTACCACATCATATTCGCGCTCGAACACACTCATCTGCAAATATTGTCATCGCAGTTATGATCCACTATACACTGCTTCTAGCATTTAGTGGTGGTCGTTATCTTTCTGTATTAGCAACATTTCTGGCCAATATTAAACTGTTACCTGGGAAGTGCCGCAAATTAGTCAAATGTATTAAATACCAGTCAGAACACTGCATTTAACAATTATATTGCGACGTGTGGTATTTTAATTGTATCGAATTTTACAAAGTGATCTCTGCATATTTACTATGCAGAACAGGGCTAGTGTAGACCATTGATCACGCTGTCTTGCTCAGGCACAGAAAATCAATTTGGCGGTTTTATTTAAGAATACGGCTGATCTCTCCGGAGGTTTCCGCATTTTTAGTACAGAAACAGACAATTGAATCTGCTGGACTAATTTTCAAATTCAGATTGAATTTTATTGATTATTTCCTTCTGGAAATTGCGGAAAGCAACTGCAATAATAATAATATCTGGGGTTTTACGTCCCAAAACCCCGATATGATTATGAGAGACGCCGTAGTGGAGGGCTCCGGGAATTTCGACCATCTCGTGTTCTTTAACGTGCGCTGACATCGCACAGCACACGGGCCTCTACCATTTCGCCTCCATCGAAATGCGACCGCCGCGGCCGGGATCGAACCCGCGACCTTCGGGTCAGCAGCCGAGCGCCTTAACCACTGCTCCACTGCGGCGGACAAAAAGCAACTGCAAGGGTACGTGCACAAAGCTGCTATGTTAGCAGCTTCACTAGGCTGGTTCCCTTTTTTTCTGGTCATCGAAAATCCGCAGAGCACAAATATAGAAATATTTTGACATTGACCTGCTAACTTCAGGAAATCAGGAAAAAAAAACAGGTCATTACACCAGACTTTAGGTTTACATAAAAATGAGTAAATGAAGGAAAAAGAACAATCAATAAAACGAGGAAAAGCACACGGTAAATCGTGAAACAACGCACGCATTGTTAAACGAATAACACAAAATACAAGAATTCATTATAAAAAGTATACAACAGATAGTATCCGAAAAACATAGGTTCGGAAGAGGTACAGAAGAAACAATGACAAGTCAAGTGTTCATGGTTGACTCCTCAAAAAAATTTAAAAGAAAGCAACAGCGTAATTAATAATAATTGTTGGGGTTTAACGTCCCGAAACCACGAATTGCTTATCAGAGACGCAGCAATAGCGTATGCTGCCATGTTACACGTCACACTCGGAATCACTATTATACGAAGTTTTCTTTTAGACGTAGTAGTCTAGCCGGATAAGTAGGTGAACTAAACTACACGTCCCCATTCAGAATGAAAAGCTTCTTAAGTTCTTTTTTTAGGTATATTAAAGATAGCAATGTTTTTATGTTGAAACATATTTACACTAGCGGTAATACAGTGTTCCAAGTTTTTTTTAAACCATAATGAGTTCGCGAATAATGTACAAACCAAGAAGGCTGGCAAGACACTCCAATTTCTTATTCGCAACCTGCAAGAATTCAATATTTGTTTGGGTTTTAGGTACCCAAACCACGATATGATTATGAGTGACGCCGTAGTGGAGGGCTTTGCGAATTTTGATGATCTGTTCTTTACCTAACATACAGCCGAATCGAAGTGCACTGGACACCAGCCTTTCGCCTCCATCGAAATGATGCCGCCATGGCCAGAATTGGATCCTGCGACATTGGGTTCCGCAATCCAGCGCCATAACACATCATAAACACATCATTTTGTGTTCTTGAACCGTGGTGGGTTCAAGAACACAAAATTGACATGCAAAACAATGCGAAATGAAATACATATCGAGTGAAACGTCCATGATTCATGTAACGCAACAAATGTGAAGTGCGAGATTCTATTTCATTAGTCTGCTTACCTATAAGGTATACCACAGAGAGTATTACAATAACATGTCCAAGGTGAAGCATGCTCCCTTCTTCTCCGCTCTTTGGACACTCTTTGAAATTGAATATCTCCTGCAAGCGCTTACTGACGCTCTTTGCATTCACTCGCATATATATATAGGAGTACTACGTTGTGACCGTGGCATAATGGTTTGTGTTTTTTTATATGTAAACAAAGAGAGCTTCATATCAAATATAATCCCGGCTCTATGGCTTCAAAAACGTAGGCTGGCGACCTCTTTTCAAGCAGCAGATTGTTACCTTATGTCAACGACCTATATAAGTTCGTTCACAACATTCTAGTCACGAAACCGATATTTTGTACTACGTCGGACTTCCATTTACGCCCTTCGAAGGGTGAAAAAACTTTTTAAGTGAAAGAGCGCAGCGGCATCAGTACGTTGCTGGGAAGCCGATACGCTCCATTGAAAACCTTCATGATAGATCGCACACCATAATTAATAGAGATAACATAAAACATATTACAATTGTAAGGGAACAGAGTCGCTGCAAAGTCGAAGCACCGATAGCAATACCAATGCAGTAAAAACTACAAGAGTGTTCGTAGTTTCACCGGCTTGATATGCTACAGCAAACATTCTTATAATAAGTAAATTGATTCGCATGGTGGCATGTGTTCACAAGCGAAATTTTGGGGGGACCTTTCTGCTTCGCCTTTAAGACTTGAACGCGATAGCGATATCCTGTCCCTAGTGCCTAATTCAATCACTTAGTGCATACTCTGTAATGGGCAGCATGCTTTAAACCCCGAGCAATTATACGCGGGAAATGTGTTCGAACTTGCTATGCACCCACTACTTGGTCTTAAGCGAATACGCGCAGTAATGGGTGGACGGCTTTGAACCACAATGTCGTTATGATATTCACATTTTCTGACGCCCGATGGCAATGAACGCTTGCACCACGCAATATTACATGTTGTATTGCGACGCCTCTATACAGTACGTGTGTGTTTGTAAAGTATGAAAGCTATCTTTACGGTATTTCCAAGCAGAGGAAGATATTTTATATTAAATGCCACGCAGAAGATGTCTGTGTGGTAGAACACCTGCTTGCCACGCGGACTGCCTGCGTTCGATTCTCATTCGGACCCGTAAATTTTTATTATTTATTTTATTTGCATCTTTCTCGATTTTTCGCTCACGGACAAGATGATGATTTTTCGCTCACAACCAACGACGCCGCCGCCGACGCCGACACTGACACCGACGCCGATGCCGGAATTTCTGCGCAACGAGATCTCTAACGCTATCGCGTCAAAATGAACCCACCCCATTCCATGAGCGCGAATGTACGCGTTCACGACGCCGGCGAGATTAACAGCACTGATATAAGTACACCGAGGCATTCTGTGCCCTCTCAATGTTATCACGCAAGCTGGAGCATCACACCCACAGAGCTCCTGGGGTATCGGAGACGGAGCAACATACAGTCTGCTTTCCGTGGTGTCCAAGGAGAAAGCCCACACAAAGCGACCAAGACCTTGGCTCGCCTGAGTTCGGGAACCTCGCAAATTAGAAGCACGACATGACGTGTTCTTCCTACCCCATTCAACAAACTCCCAGGTATCCAGGAGATTTACGCTTCACTTACAAAACCTCCTTGCCCTGCTCGCGCTTGGCTTTCTCTCCCTTGCTCTGGTGTGCTCTACCTCGACTATTCTGTCAATTCAACAGCCTTCAGAGTGCGTGGCGCGTTATAATGTAGTCGAACATAGATGCTATGCGGACCACAGCCAAGATGGTGGCGCTGACGGTAGCGACCGATATTCCCTGGGAATATCCCCATAGTATTATAGCCATATATTCACGGTAAGATGGTGATGGATAATGTGGTCTGCTTTCTTATGTGATCGCATGCGTAGAAATCTTGACTTTGTCTTACGCTTTTCGGATCCGACGTGCATAGCTTCATGTATTCAAGCCCGCGCAAGAGGGGCTGGTATTTCGCTTCCCTTGACAACTATTCTGTGGAAAGCCACGATGTCGCTACAAGCACGCCTTTGCACACTAGATCTCCCGCCTCATTACTATTCACGCTATTGATGTTCCCACTTTTATTAACTCTTTCATGCACAGAACTCCATTTTTGAGGGGAAACAGAGTTTTATTGAAAAAAATGGTGAACTCTTTTTCAGAAAATTATTTTCTCGCAAGAAAAAAAAAATTGGCTATTTTAGTTGAAAAGATATGAGGTGGTCACCTGAAGTGACCACCATGCAGTAAGGGTCTACTGGTCACTTTCAGTGAAAGGTCGCAAAGCAGTCTTTCTTTCCCCGCAGGAGCAAAGAGAAATCGTATGTAGCGCACATCCATCTCATTCTTGAGGGCGCTTGTATATATCTTGCAAGATACCTCCGTTAGAACAAATAGAAAATAATATATTAGTACCATCCTTCTAAGGCCCTTCATGCATAGTGGTCACCCAAGGTGATCACCAACTTCAGCGACACGGTGCTCAGTATACTGATTGAGTACAGCTTTTCATTTCTTGATTCCTTGGTATTAGCAACTCGGACGACATGATGTCCTACGTTATCAACATAATAAGAACAGCACATAAGTACTACACTTGCTATAAGCGCTTCATTGCAACATTTCATTTTGGCGACTGCCTGTCAGCGGCCGCTCAGCGCGAGCTGCGAGGCGCGCCATCGTTCATCGTTCTCTTCTTCCATGGTGAGCGCGCCCGCGGCCGCCGGTCCCATCATATATATTACCGGCCTTCTAAGACCCTCCATGCATGGTGGTCACCCCAGGTGACCACCAACTTCAGTGACATGGCGCTCTGTACTGACTGCGCACAACTCATCATTTATATATTTCTGAGTGTGAGCTACTCATAAAACGCGCAGTCCTGCACTATCAACACAATAAAGACAAGACATACTTTTATATCTATAAAAATATCTCAGGTCCACCGTCTAGCGCGCCTTGAGGACGACTGCGGCCGAAAGAAAACAAACGTAACATGTCAAATTGAAGCCCAAACGAAGTATCGTCATACCTGTAAGATTGTCAAATGCTTTAAAAACTGCGCCATTTAAAATCCGACACTCGGGGCTCACGTGTTTCAAGAGGAAAAAATCAAGAAAAGGTGGTTACCTGGGGTGACCACCGTGCTGGAAAGAGTTAAGCGACTACGCGAATAAGGAAATTGGGCGCACATTAGCAGTCACTCATTTGCGTACATATTTCCACACGCAAATTCCCAAGTACACGCTCCATGTGCCTCTACCAAGTGTTTACTTAGCGAATGCAATTGATGTACGCAACGATGCGCATGTGCAGTGACCAACAATTTCATCAAACATAAGAATCTAAAAATACACTTGTTACACTGTAAAGCGTTGCAACAAGAGAATAAACTTCCGTCGGAAACAAAGACACGGGAGGTTCGCTAACGATTTCACACTTATTAATAATGTAAGCTTTTAATGGTAAACTGGGTGTTTATATTACCTTTTTTAACATGAAAGTGTTTTATTGCGTGGTCCGACAAGACTTTCAAGGCTTATTTCCGTCACGGAAATACGTCAGCGAAATGCACTCAATGAAATGGCAAAGAAAAAACTAGACGAAGAAATGTTCCGTCAGTGGGAGTCGAACCCATCATATCTTATTCCGCGACGATAGGTGACGGGTGCTCTAACCACGGCGTCACTGTCACTTTTTTTTTCTTCGGTGACTGCGCCACGATCACACATGCGAGGTGCTTCACGAAAGTACCTTTCATCTCTCACACTTTGCTCTCACACAGCTTTTGGTACGTGGGGCGGCATGGCCGTCCGGAAGGGGTAAAGTGCAGTTATGCAGGAGGACTTCCACTATTAGCTCCAGGAACGCGCCGTTGCACCGCTGCTACGGCCATCCCATTCAGCGTAATTTTTCAACGACTTACAGTGTGAGGTGGTGGCTTTAGCCCAATCCTCCGTCGTAGCATCCATTCATACTTAAAAATAGCTCTGCGACGCTAGCCTGGCTAGAGTATACTAGAAGCGCTAGCCTTGCTGGCACACCGTGTTCCCCGCTCGAAACGTAAGAAATCAAGGCCAGACTGCCGGGCAAACACAACGCGCGTCATGTTTCACGTCGTGTTCGGGCCCGGTCGTGATGTGATCTTTCTGGTAACTCTTTAGCGTGTTAAACGCTGCCGGTGAAGCCTGGGAATGCCTGATTGCTGCGTACCGCTGTGCACTAACCACAACAGAAAGGGCTTGCAAATGGTCCGCTTCCAGCGAGCCCGGGTAACATTCCGCGGGATGGCGACCTCATCCCAAGCGCAGTAAAGAAGCTCAGCGTCCAATAACCGACGCTCTTCTGGCTCTCACACCACTTTCTCCGATTACGCTCTCTACGTGCGAATGAAACGGCCTGAGCAACACTAGCAACGGCGCGTTGCGGGAGCCAGCCTCGGTGGCCACAAGTAATCCATCATGACAATAACGAGCAGCGACTGTAAGCGTTTCGGTAGTCTCAGCGCGGCGAAGGCTTTCATTGTAATACTGTAATACTGTAGAAAGCTCAATGGTCGGTTAAATGCGAAGTCCACAGATATTCGGTTCGATGACGACGCATTTACACGATTCGCCTTTCGCGTCGGTGCGTGACGCCTCCTCGCCAGCGTAGGGCCGCTTCAAAATGGACTAACGGTGTTTCTCCGCCGCCTAATGCTTCGAGCGCACAGGCGACTAACCTACTAGGGAGCGCACACCATCCCGTTTTCTCCACAAATGAAGACGTTTTGAAAGAGTAGATGTCGAGTTATTTTCTATGTGGATGTTGAAGCCATCTTAGCGTGGCATTCACCATATGGTTTGTCCACCTGTATGTTTACTACCACAGTTAACACAAAGGTTTAATTATGTTCATGGAGGTTATTCGTCGCGATGGAGATGTACCACCAGGTGTCAGCGTGGGTGTGCCCACATCAAGCGGTGCTATAGCTGCCAAACAACAATAGACATTGGGCAAGCTCTAATAGAACAATGCAGAATTAACAATCACCTACTTCAGTGAAGACACGTTTCACATTCTTGTTTTACCGACCCCTATGACGCGGGTATCAAGCGTGTTTTGAAAACCTGCCGATCTCCAACTCGACGTTCATAACCGCATGCTACAACATGCGCGACAAAATGGGCACACTTTCCCCACTTTCTCTTTACTTTTTTTATCATTGCTGCCTTAGCCAGTCATTGAAGCACTTCTCCGTTTGCTTGACGCGCCCATTTCCTCAGCAGAATGCGATAGAGCATAAGGCAACCATGGAACACTTCACAAACTTGTTATGTTCTTTTCAGACATCCGCGCACCCTGCCATGGCGACGCGCCGGCGTTGTCTGCCGAGTTTCTCGGGCGCCCAACAAACAGATATTCCATGTCCAGCCACAACCTGCTGAAGGGCGTGCGCGAGCCTATTAACTTATGGTAGCAATTGTGGCTAGGTATTTGAAGGATCCGATGCAGCTACATTTCTCCATTTCTCATGTTTTAGCTTCTGCATAAGCGTGTGGGCAGTCATATTTCTGACCCACAAATGGAAGCAGGCCACCAACAATCGGCTTACCTAATTGTTGAACGTAGGGCACATGGGGTGCGGACGTCAGTGAGGATTCGAAACGCAATGCAATGGTGCCTCTCTTGAATGTTTCAGAACGACCAGAATCAGGTGGAACCGTACCTTATAGGAACGAGAATACTATAATGAGGAAAAGCTGTCAGTATTACAAGGTCGCTTCAGGTCTTGTTGGCACGCACCTTTCTGGTATCCTGACAGTGAAGCTTGATCCTTGGCTATGTTCCACGGCCTTTTTTATCCTTCAGAACACTATCAGGAAATGTGCGTTCGACAATTTCTCGTGATTGTTTTCTTTAGATACAGTTAGAAACGTATCAGGTAATGGGAGAGAAATTCCTTTCATATCTTTTAAATATTCTTTAGCGGCGTAAAAGCTTCACGCTTGCTAAAAATTTTTTGAAGTCCTCAGAAACAAGTAGCCCAAACAACCCGACATAAAAGAAAACACGAGACGACAGTACATCCATGTTGTTTGCGCTAAAATTGTTGCTGATGCCGAATCAACAAGCCCAAACAATCACACCACTTACAAGTCCTCAACTCATGAAAAATTTCTTTCACCTTCCCCCATGTAAAAACATTTCAACCTCAGTCTCTCTGTCCTAAAATATCAACAGGCAGCTTACGCAACAGAAGAGCCAATAATAAATACATGAGGCTGAGATAAGGTTTCTCGAAAAAAATAAAAAGAAGTGGCACTAGCATAACATTCTAAAAGCGATAAAAAGTTTTACAGAAACATGTCCAGGTTGTTTATAAATAAAGTGTTACCATCGTTCCGAGTGCAGCTTTTTAGTTATCCTAGAAGCTTCATGTGAAATCGAATCAGAAAAATCTTTCACATCCGCCGGAAATGCATAGCAGATCTGAGTACGGCAGGAAAATTACCCACATCGCATTAACCTTCGGTATAAATGGTATCGTTCAATGAAACAGCCGTGAGTTTGCTTAGCAGGAACTTGCTTACATGGATGTGTGCATGGATGAATGGATGGATGTTAGGAGCATCCCCTTTCAATCAAGGTGGCGGCAAGCGCCACCTATTTCTTTATTAGTCTTCTTAGCCTGTGCTGCTTATGCTAACAACGAGTTTTGAATTATAACTTCTTCCCATAGTTTTACGCCACCACTCTGCAAGCCTTCTCTTGTCTTTACGGTAGATCCATTTGTGTTGCCAAAACTCTCCTTGAATGCCAACACTTTGGGCAGACACACATTACTAAGCTATTGGTTAGATACCTTGACTTTGAACTACTCTATTATCCTTGCTTTCTCGTCATTTACCGCACATTAAGCACGATTCGTCCACATAAGAAAATTTCTTTCGGTATCATCGCGTTCTCAGGCATTCTGATGTGGCCTGAAAGAACAGGAAACATCCTTTTGAATTGTCATAAAACACTCCTGTTTTTATTTCACTCTTTCCCGCCCGATATACTTCCACTGATCATTTTTTCTCTATTGTTTCCATCCAGCGCTCCGTTTCTGCTTTTACTTTATGATTGATGCCATGATTGATCACCTGCCTTTTAATACTTAGTCGTCAGTTTTATTGTCCTTGTTCTGCACTGTGCGTCCGCATTTTCCATATTACAGGGGCGCTGAAAACTCCCTGGCTTTGTAACCGTTCGTTCAGAATGGAATCATAAAATTTAAACATAATAAAGCTTGATACCATGTCAAGTAATTGTGCAAGTGCAAGGCGTGTCTGATCTTCAGGACTAGTTTCAGCTTTAGATGGAATGCGAGATGGCAGAGGTATAAGCAGGTTTCTTGTAAGTGGCGTTACCCAGCAGCATGAAATTCTTGGTTCTGCAGGAAAAGTCTGCAAAAGACAAATGTCAGAAACATTGGAGGATAAGTGTCCTTCCTATAGCACACTCAAAAGCTGGCTCTCTCGTTGGAACACATCACGTTTTCCTATTGAATTTGAACCACGCAGTGGCAGCCCAACAACCTCGAGGGATCCGGTAACCAGCTATGCTGTATAGGATCTGAGTCTTGATGATATGGGCATACCCGAAAAAAGTATAGCCTAGGTCCGGGGAATATTCCCGGAGCATGTCCATTTTATTGGCACCAACATCCTACAAATAAAATGCGCAAACTTTCAGCGAAGTGGGTTCGATCCCGGCCGCGGTGGTCGCATTTCGATGGAGCAGAAATGGTAGAGGCCCGTGTACTGTGCGATGTCAGTGCACGTTAGAGGACACCAGATGGTCGAAATTTCCGGAGCACTCCACTATGGCGTCTCTCATAATCATATCGTGGTTATGGGATGTTAAACCCCATATATTATTATTATTATTATTATTATTATTATTACTAATATTATTATTATTATTATTATTATTACTATTATTATTATTTCAGCGAAGTGGGTGCCGAAGTGTTTGAACAGTCAACAATGAACGATCGCACATGACTAAAGTTGTGGCTGCCAAATTGAAGACTCGGGCTTCCAGATTGACCAAACATTGCTCATATTCACGAGACCTGTTCCCTGCCAACTACCACATGTTTCCTGACAGTAGAAAAAACAATTGACGAGACATCATTCTGACGAAATTTTCAATGCCAAACATGCTGCTTAGAGCTGTTTGGACGACCGACAGCATGCTGTTTTTAGTGAACAAGAAAAATTAAACAACGCTGTAGAAAGGGCATCTATTTGAAGGCGGATTACTTCGAATAGCCGTCGGCCTTCAGAGCTGTGACTATGCACTGTTGTGCAAAGCCAGAAACTTTTCAGCAGTACCTAAATATTTTAGCTGCTGATCTCTCTTAATCTGTGTCTCTCAGCTGTTTTTTGTAGCGGATTTTTCCCGGAGCTTTGCGGGCTTAGAAGGATGCCCAACCCATATGTACCTGTACGGCTTCACTTGTGGCTTTCCCATGAGCACCGAGTGCCAGCCTCCCTACTGCCCTACGATTTATCTGAAGTCCTGACTGTACTTCAAATGTGTTTCACAGCGCTGAGTTAGCTAAAGCTAGCCCTGGCACCATTGCTGTCTTGCATACGTCTGACCATATATGAAACCTGTTTGTCCCCACAGTGCTCAATGTTTCATTATGGCTGCATTTCAGTTCCTCTTCGCTCTGATTTCCTGCTCCTGTTTTGCTAAGTACCTGTTTTCTTCTTTGATGCACACATTTATATATTTTAGACCTCTACTTTTGGTACCTTATTTCTTTGCTTTGCGACTGGGCGGTCCGTTATATTGTTAAACACTATTAAACTACATTTCCTGATGATAAACTGAAATTCAAGAGCCTCACCCTCCTCTCCACATAAAATCGCGAGGATTTAAATATCTCTTTCCTGTCCGCGAACAAAACAATTTCATCCGCGTACATTAAACCCGGTAGTCGCTGCTCGACAAGCACACCATGCCGTTTTACGAAAGGTGATAGCCTGTGCTGCTTGTATCGATCATTTTGTTACTTGTCTGAACTTAAATTCACAAGAAGGACCTTCACTAACGATGGTTTATATGTATATTGGCCTTATGTGTTCAACGCGAGAAAGAAAATCAGGGCAGCTTCGCACTAGTGATGCCAAGCCTCATAGAAGAACGGAGCTGCACGGCCTTCTTTGTTTTTCTTTATGTTTCTGTTTGTTTCTTCATTTTCTCTTTTCCTCTATCTTTATCTCTCTCTATTTCTTCCCTTCTTTCTCAATCGGTCTTGTCCTTTCTTTTTTCTCTCGCTTTTTTGTATGTGTATGTTGATATCTCTGTAGATTTCTTTCTCAATCTATTTGTCTTTATTCCCTGTATTTATATATATGTCTTCCTTTCTCTCTCTTTTACCTGTCTTTCTCTCTCTCTCTGCATTCTTTCTCTCGCCCATCCGAGTTATTGCATCCCACGCCGGACAAATCGGTGAGTGTTCTGTGAGTGAAACAGCCGACGAAGAAGAGAACAAGGAGAGGGCGTGCCAACCATGTTATTCTGCTGATGCTGATGATAGTTTTTTGCACGAACGATGGCTTTCTTTCAGGTGAGCGAATTTGATTTCGTTTAATTCATTTCTCCTCCTCTTCTCCGCTTCTTATCGCTCCCGCTCCTTTCCTCCTTGCTCCCCCCTTTCGCCGAGCAGAGTCTTCATTTAGCGCTCACAGCTGCTGTACTCGGCAGTGGGGCTTACCCAACTCCTGTGGCGCATACCCGCAAGAGGTCTTTTTTTCCACGACGGATGGCCTAACGCTCGGATTATACAGCTCCACTGTTAAAACATTCAAGTTGTCACATTTGCAATTTTCGATTGTTCCTATTAGCGAAGGAGGTCCTACTTCTTGCAGACCGTAGTAAATCTGTACTTAGCGCACGATGTTCTTTCATCAGAAAGAAATTCTGCTTTAGTGTTGTACGAGCTATCTCGTTCACAGACTATCAAGGGGAAAGAACAAAGCCGACCTTCCGTGTGGCTTCCGTAATTTAAACTATTTCTCTTAGAGAAACGTCACTATCTTGTTTAGTCCTTTGCTACTACTGATGTCCAGACAATGAGCTGCAGATTTATGAATGCATTTTCATTTGTATAAGCCCTTTTCAAGTGTCAGTATCAGTGATACTTTAGCTGATGCAGGCAGAGCTTAAAATACAATTTTAAACGGGAGAACGGCAAGAACATATTGCTGGGCTCTTTAATTATTTTAGACAACGCGTAGCCGTTTCAGTCTATAAAAATTAGTTGAGATGATCTTAAACAAGGTGACCTTACATCCCCTAAAGAGCACAAATATACTGAGGAGGCTGGACGTACTTCCCCTGATAGTACATTGGTAGCATTGTTAATGTTTTCAAAGAGCATTGCCGAGCGTTAGACTTCACAACCAACTTTTCAGCCAATAAGGCTCCCAAAAAACATTGCTCATCTACCCGTCTTGTCAATGGGTATGAAATGAATGTGAAACATGTCTTCACAGAAGTAGTCAGTTGTTTATTGTGCATTCATATATGGGAATTTGCAAACCGTCTATTGGTGTTGGGCAGCTATTCACCGTGAGATCGGTGTATAAGTGGCAGCGCTGTCGCCACGGTAGTGTAGATAGGTGGTCGGAGGAGCGTATACAAATGCAAACAGCGGTAATTCGTTGTGAGTGGTTTGAGCCGATTATCTTCGAATAAAATGCGTTGGCTTCGGCTTACTATTAATACATTCGCTCCTCTTGGACGAATCGATTCACGAAGCCCATCCAACGATACTATTTACAAGTGAGCGAAGCGCAATCTGCCCAGGAAAGGGATGCTCGCCCTCAGTGACAATCTGCGCACTTTCACAGTATAGGACGTTTGTTGTGTTTTATTTGTACATGTTTACTTGTGTTCCGCCTACTACGCACTATTGTAGCGCGACTGAACTACCTAAATATTTACTTCTTGCTCAATTGAAGTACCGAACTGTCAGACTTCACTTCACAGAAATATTTCTCTCAAATGATTCTGCGACCGTACGCTTGAAGCTCATCGCATAATTGATATAGTACACCGCTGCAATTATACACCTAACAACAACGTGAAAGTGCATGCCCCAGAGCTTCCTTCTAAAGGGCCCCTAAACAACACGGAGTTTAAAGGCGAGACAATAGTTTCCTTCTCGCATTCAGTACCCTTCCTACAAGCGCTATCTCCTCCTCGACACTTATTTCTTCATAAAACACGTGTAATGTCAGCACTAAGCGTGGAGCCAATCAGGATTTCGCCCTTTTCCATTACAGACTGCTATCTCCACTTGCGCAGCCGCAAACGCAGAACACGAAGTGAATTTGGTTTATTGCGCACGATAGCCATGCGAAACAAGTCAGACCGAGCATGCCATTGCATTGCAAAGCAAGATAGGTGACAATTCACAACCATTACCTTTCGTTAATCGACCAATGGACAGCTTATTTGATCAATCAGAATTTTGTTTCTTCGATAACTGTACCCCCGCAAGGCTGATGAGCGGATGTAATTGTGTCTGCACATGTCATAACTCGCTATATATTGCTACGTCTTTCTATGAATAAAAAAAACTTCCCCATCTCCCGCTAAAGGGAACCATGTGTGGATGTGAAGCAGCGGGGAGATGGTTAGCTTGAGCGGGAGAAACGTCGCCGCTCTCGTTTCACGGCAGCGGCCCGGGCGCTCATCGCGGCGCTGCACAGGAGAGAGAATGAGGCGCGTGCACTCCGTCATTTTCATACCGCGGAGCTACCGAGGCGCCCCCCAGCGGAGTATGCAGCTGTCGCACCACCTGTCGTGCGCGCCGCTCCGTAGAGGATTCCTAGAGGAGAGAACGGGCAGGAGTCCTTGCTGCAGTGCTTTTGTTTTTGGCTCTGCTGTACCGACCCCTTTTAGGACTTGGGCATTGTAACACCGCCTTGTAAACGACGCTATTGTTTTGAATGTGATAGAAATTGAGGGACCCTTAAGCTTCGCCTTTAAGAGTTGAACGCGATAGCGATATCCTGTCCCTATAGCGTGCTTCAATCACTTAGTGCATACTATGTAATGGGTAGCATGCTTTAAACCGCGAGCAATTGTGTGGGAAATGCGGCAAATGTTTTCTAACTTGCTATGCACCCACTACGTGGTCTTAAGGGAATACGCGCTTAACGTGTGTGCCTTTTGTAATGGTTGGACGGCTTTGAACCACAATGTCGTTATGATACTGTCACGTCGCTTTAGAGGTCCCGAGAGGCCGTCGCCGAGAGGGAACGGTGACGAACAGGGGTCCACACCCAAACTTGGTCTCCTGTACTGTAGGGCACGTCTCGATGGCGGGCGTTGTAGCGTCGGGCATCTGCCTGTTGTTGCAGACCGATGTGCAGTCGCGCGAGCTGGCGAGCTTCCTCGGCCCGCTCGTTGAATTCTTCCGCGTCAGTTGTTAACTGATCAGCGTCTTGACAAAGAAGCATAGCGTCCAACATCGTCTGAACTTCGCGGCTGAAGAGAAGGCGAAATGGTGTGAATCACGTTGTCTCCTGAACGGCGGTATCGTAGGCGAACGTCACATAAAGTAATATCTGATCCCATGTTTTGTGTTGGACGTCGATATACATGGAGATCATGTCGGTGATTGTCTTATTTAGTCGTTCGGTTAGTCCGTTGCTCGGCGGATGGTAAGCAGTCGTCTTTTGATGCCTTGTGTTCCTGAGCCGAAAAACCTCATCCATAAGCTGCGCAGTGAACGCTGTCCCTCGGTCTGTTATTACTGTAGAGGGAGCACCGTGACGCAGTACGATGTGGCACATAAAGAACTGCGCTACTACGAAAGCCGTGGCTCGAGGGATCGCCTCTGTCTCGGCATAGCGTGTCAAATAGTCAGTGGCGGCAATCACCCATTTGTTACCGCTGGTAGACAGAGGAAAATGGCCGAGAAGGTCCATGCCGACTTGGTCAAATGGCTTGTGGGGTGGGTCAATTGGTTGAAGTAATCCAGCCGGCTTGCTTGATGGTGACTTTAGACGCTGGCATTCACGACAGCCTTTGACGTACTGCTTCACGTTTGCCGAAAGTCCGGGCCAATAGTACGTCTCGGCTACTCTGGCGAGTGTTCGTGAGTAGCCTAGGTGACCAGACGTGGGCTCGTTATGGCAAGCGAAGAGGACGTCGTCCCGCAAGTCCCTCGGAACCACGAGCAGGTAGGCGCGGCTTGTAGAACGGGTGTTTTTCTTATACAGGACTTTGTCGCGAAGACAGAATGATGTCAACACGCGGGATATATGGCGTGGTATAACTGCGTTACGACCCTCTAAATAATCAATGACCGGTCGAATCTCGTCATCGTCTCGCTGCCGTCTGCCCAAGTCCGATGAGCTGAGAGCACCTAGGAAACCGTCGTCGTCTTCTGCTTCCTGACTGACGGGAGGAATTGGTGCACGTGACAGTGTGTCAGCGTCTTGGTGCTTCCAGTCAGACTTATAGACGATGGTTCGATGGTTAAGTCGAATTCATGTAGGCGAAACTCCACCGGGCCAGTCGTCCTGAGGGATCACGTATGTTCGCCAACCAACAGAGGGAATGATGGTCCGTCACCACTTTGAATGGACGACCATAGAGGTAAGGGCAAAACTTGGTGATCGCCCATACAACAGCGAGACACTATTTTTCTGTGGTAGAGTAATTCGCCTCGGCACGGGACAGTGAGCGGCTCGCATAGGCTATTACTCTCTCCTCTCCGTGTTGGTGCTGGACGAGCACTGCGCCAAGGCCGATGTTACTGGCGTCAGTATGCACTTCTGTCTCAGCATCATCGTCAAAATGTGCAAGAACGGGTGCTGACTGCATGCGCTGTCGTAGTTCGGCAAAAGCAGCCTGTTGCTCATTGTCCCAGACAAATGGCGTGTCGTCTCTTGTAAGGCGAGTCAAGGGTTCCGCTAATTTCGAAAAGCCTTTAATAAATCGCTGATAATAAACGCACAAGCCCAGGAAGCGTCGAACAGCCCTTTTGTCGGTAGGAGCTGGAAATGTGGCCACAGCGGTAAGCTTGTCAGGATCGGGTCCTACACCTCTGGCGCTGACTACATGGTCGAGGAACTTGAGCTCTTCATAACAAAAGTGACACTTCTCTGGTTTGAGTGTGAGATCTGCCGATCGAATAGCCTCTAGGACACTCCGTAGGCGGTGAATATGTTGTTCGAACGTTTCCGAAAAGACGACTACATCGTGGAGGTACACGAGACAAGTCTGCCATTTCAGCCCAGAGAGTACAGTGTCCATCATTCGTTGGAATGTTGCCGGTGCTGAACACAAGCCAAAAGGAAGGAATCGAAATTCATAGAGGCCGTCGGGTGTCACAAAGGCCGTTTTCTCGCGGTCTCGCTCGTCTACCTCGATCTTCCAGTACCCGCTCTTTAAATCCAGAGAGGAAAAATAGCGGGCGCGGCGTAGCCTATCCAACGAGTCGTCGATGCGTGGGAGCGGGTACACGTCCTTTTTAGTCACGTTATTCAGCTTCCGGTAGTCGACGCAGAAGCGTAGCGTTCCATCTTTCGTTTTGACTAAAACGACCGGAGACGACCAAGCGCTGCTTGAAGGCTCGATGATGCCGTCTTCAAGCATTTCTCGCACTTGCGTACGAATCGCTTCGCGTTCTTTCGTTGACACGCGGTAAGGCTGCTGGTGTATCGGGCGTGCGTCGTCGTACGTGATGATCCTGTGCCTAGTGATGGAAGTCTGACGCACCTTAGAAGAACTGGCGAAGCATGACTTGAATTCAAGCAAAAGCTTCCGCAGTGCTGTCCGGTTATCGTTCGACAGGACAGAGCTTATATCGATATTTCCCAGCGGCGTATCAGCGGTCTCCACTGCTTCAAATGTAAGGCAGTCCCGAACGTTTGCTAGTTCATCTGCAAACGCTAATGAAGTACCGCGGAAAAGGTGCCGATGTTCGTTACTGAAATTCGTAACAAGCAACTGGGCTAGTAGGGCGACTCCCTGGAGGGGTCTGCAGCATCCGTGAGGGCTACCCAGCACCTCCACCACTTGTCACGTCGCTTTAGAGGTCCAGGTAGGGTTTATTGAACGTAGAGGTAGAGCGGCAGGCCTCTTGCCAGACGCGTCGCTTGGGCGTGTACTCGAGAGCGGATAGCGCGTGCAATTCTTTTGTGGCCTGTGCCTCTGCATATGCATGTCACCCACTACTGCAGGTGGCATTATTCACATCTTCTGATGCCCGATGGCGATGTACGCTTGTACCTCACAATATTACTGCGATGTACATGTATTGTGGCGCCTGTATACAGGACGCGTGTGTTCGTACAGCATGAAAGTTATTTTCACTGCATTTCCAAGCAGATGAAGTTATTTTATATGTAATCCCCAGCAGCAGCATTGTTTTATACGCTGCAGAGATGGAATCTGATTTTGGGATGTGCTCCAGCCAACTCTTAAAAAAGACTTCGTGCTAAATTCACATTCCGTGCGATATCTGCTGCCGGCTAGTTGCAATGACGTACCATTCGACATGTTTCTGCTCGTTCGAATGCATAGCCTGTGGAAGACGCGCACGTTGCACAGAAACGTCGAGCCAATAATTTCCTCAACAGCCCACGTCATTCGAATGGTTATTCAAATATGCGATGTATACGAGGAAATAGAGTTTCAGCCAGAATGGTATATTGGGTTGGTGAGGTGTTTATTCTTACCGCCATACTAGAGTATTTGTGTAAAAAAGCCGTTATTTCATGTATTCGTTCTACAGACGGTAAACTCTTTAGTGTTGTGTGCTCGTCATTGTGTCGCGATATAAGAATAAACATCAAGTTATCTGTGTGTATTTAATTACTGTCATGTTTAAGTTGAATAATTATCGCGAAAGAAAAAAAAGAAGCGTGGCTGTGTGGGGTAGAACACCTGCTTTACATGCATACGGCCTGGGTTCGATCCTCATTCGGGCCCGGAAATTTTTATTATTTATTTTATTTGTATCTTTATCGATTTTTGTGGGTCACGGAGAAGATGATGATTTTTCGCTCACAACCAACTAACTACCCGACGCCGACGCCGGAATTTCTGCGAAACGAGCTCTTCAACGCTATCGCGTTAATATAAAGAAAAGAAGCCAACATGGTTTGTGTTCAGCGCAAACGTTTATCCAAAACAGGAAAACAATTACCACAAGATAGCCAATGTGTATTTTGGGTTGGGTTGCATTTCGTCATACTGAGCTGTAATAGCACAAGTAGTGCATTTTTTACTCAAATTCACATCCTATATCCATCTACTCAGCAATGCCACAGTATCAAGTTACAGCATTTTCTTAAATTTTACCCCTGTTACAGGGCATTTCGCCTCCAAATGACCGCAATAAGAGATATAACGCCGTGAAGCACTCTGTGAGGAGCGTTTTATCGCTCATCGACTGCTCCTGCTCTCAAAGGAGGGAAATCAGTGGTTTTATATGCGCATCTACCGCCTCCACTTTACAGAAGGCACTACTCTCAACAGAAAGAGGTGATAAGGCATCCAGCCCACTCGAGCTACAAGCTTCGACGACGTAGCATCTCGAAGAAACATTTCGTCACGCGCACAAGGCAACGGTGAATGCTACGCAAAAGCCAGCTCCCCTTCTTCCGCTGCTGGTGTTGCTTAATGGTAGACACACCAGAAGTTCATCAGTATTGGGAAACACCTTCGGCTGCAAGAATCTACCACGGTGGGCGTCATGGTCAGTAAACGCGGGATGAAGGACGATCCACAATTCGGAGTTGACTCTCGGTGGAGTTGGATCACCGCCTTCTTCTGTGCGTGGGTGATGTTTCTTACCATGGCGACAGTGCGTATGTCGGGCATCTTCTTCTACGGAATCGTCGAGGCATTCGACGTAACCCGAGCCGAAGCGTCGTGGCCCGTATCCCTGGCGGGTACGCTGACGGTACTAGGAGGTACGTGGTCAACAATCAGCCTCTCTTTCCTGTTCCACAGCGCTCGATCGCTATCAATTTGAGGCCACATCAGAAAGACTGTTTAAGATAGCTTACCATAATAGCCGGAGAGGTGCCCCACCCGGACAGATAACACACCCATGCTTTCGGCACGATTTTCTAGTTCTTCAATATCACCGACAGATAACCTAACGCTAACAATAGCATCATCCTCTCCGTGATAAAATCTGCTGAGCCGAGGTTAGATGGCGTAGCAGATAAGCGAACAGTTCTCGCCCGCTCTTTCAAGCGGTGTGCTTTATCAACTGCCCTCGATGGACCTCAAAACGGGGAGCTTCATCAGCGGCTTGCTTCGGTTTTCTCATAGGTTCCCCTGCTCTGCCGAGCACCATGCGTGAGTAAGTTGTTCGACCTTTTGTTTTGCAGTGAGAGCGGCTGCTCGCTCGATGGTTTTGACAACGCATGAAATCAGCGCTAATAAACGCGTGTTCACGACTTTGGCTGCTAATGTTTTTTGTATTTTGTAACTGCGCACACCTCACATATTGACTATCATCTCTTGAGCTTAGGTAGGCTATTTCTCGATATTTTATGGTAGACATAGAGGAGGCCACTGTTAAAAAAAATAAACTTTCGCAATATCGCCAGAAGAGTTATAAAAAGCTGGAACCAAACTTATATATTTTATACTCCAACAAGAACGAACGCAGAAAATAACACTTGCCGGGAATATCTGATACATGTCAACACTCCAATATGTCCAAAATGGCGGGCTCAGTCATATATTACTGCGTCCAATCAACCATTGTGTATGGGTTGTCTACCTACGTGCGGCTAAGAAGGAAACCTATGCAAGAATCAAGCCTGCAGCTTTGCCAAGACCAGTCAAGTCGGGATGTATTTGCCGGTCACAGATCACTTAGCCAGGGTCACTGAGCTGGAAGAATTTCGCTGCTAGTCTTATGAGAGTGATCGTTTGTTTGGGTATTTCACCTGTTTACGTGAATATCATTACATGAAAATATATTTAAGTATAGACTCGAAGCATGACTTGAAATCAAATGCGGTGGTATGGGCACTCTAAGAAACAAGTTATTTTACTCTTTTTGGTAAATCCTGACTTGTCGCATATATAAATCTCTACACTCAGGCAAACATTCTCTAGAATACACGCCTGCAGGCAGGAAATCCAGTCAAATTATGGCCGCTGCTAGCTAGTTCGTTACGCGGCTCCGTAGACCGCGTCCCATAGGAAGCGGCCCAGTTCTGAGTGGCCCTTCAGAGTAGCCTTAATTTTAAGCGAAATTTTTCCTGGCTAGGTACGGCCTGCGCTTACCTGGCGCGCGTCTGTAGGCGGCCCTAAAGCGGTTGCAGGAAAAAAATTGTTTTCACACTGCTACGGAGTTTGGCGACCAGTTTTTTGCACTATTCATCACTATGGGCAATTAGAAGATGAATATGAATGCATTTATACACATCTGTGACATCAACATGCAAATTTCACGCGACACAGGAATCAAACTCATGACCACACGCATGGCAAGCAAACTCCATAACCACTGCACCACAGTGCCACCACGTGCCCGCACGCTTTTTCCCGGGGTTATATGTCTACCAAATCGCTTAGCTAATAGTCGACGGAATGCTGAACTTCTGTTCTTGTGCCATGTGCATGTGTTTGAGCGTGCATTAGGTCAGCAAGTACTTAGTGGGGCGTCATGAACTCGCTACGATCCCGGTAAAAACCTTCGGCTCCCACTTCGTTTCCTCCTGTGCCGTGCCGCAAGAACGATTAACCTGTGTCGTTTCAGTGCATCTCCATAAACCGCAGATGCATCTCCATAAACCGCAGTTTATGGATACCCTCGTGAAGAGGATATTTTTAGGTTTCGAAAGCCACGTATGTATTTCATATGCGTGTGCTGTGAACAAGCTGTTCGAATAACATGTGTTTTCGCATATTCACGTTACATGGGTATTTTAACGTACCTACACTAACATTTGCATGTAGTGCGCGTGCACGGTGTGTACTGCGGCGAGCTGCTCGCTGGGGCAGCGGCACCTTTTCAGCAGTTTGATGATCATCTGTTTCCGCAATCAGCACTTCTGCGTGCTATTTCACGACATACTAGTGGTTCGTAATTACTGATGTTTAGTGTTTAATCGATCCTATATATGGGGAGCACCTACCCTCTTACCTTCATTCAGCATCACGCCGCCGTTCAAGTCAATGTCGAAGGCATTGTTGGGACTCGATTGTTACAGGGCTGAGCAGAGATAGTGGGAAAAGTATTCCGGAATACAGATATCGAAATACATGGGTTGGAAGCCTAAAATACAGATACTGAAATACATTTCCAGTTCACGTAACGGGATATCTCAGAGATACTTTCGCAAGAAGTCGCAAAAAGCATTCCGGAATACATATACAGGAATACAGATACAGGAATGCCTTTCTTTTTTTCGGGGAATCCTGATATTCCGCACAGCCATTAATTAGTGCAACATAATGTTCTAAACAAAGTTGCAGAGCATTGAACCTCGCAGTTTTTTTTTATTACAGTACGCTTTTTTATTACAGAACGATTAAGACATAACAGAGGGGTGGACTTACAAAGTCCATTACAGGGTAATAATTACATATTTGCAGGTATCAATTGCAATTAGAAATGGCGTGCCGCCTAATCTAATGGCTTGCCACGAACTAATGGCATTCACCTAAAAAAATTTGCCATGCTGCACTGGCCTTGAGCGACAGCGATTTTCAGAGGCCGACAACACTGCCTTCGCTATTCTGCCGTCAGCGGCGTCACGCGCTTTACCACATGGGCCATTATGTGCTGGAGGGGAAACCATCGCGGCCCTTCCTATGCCGCCGACCAGCGCCACGCCTTTTGTTGTCTTGGCACGAAAAAAAAAAACTTCATCCTCCCCTTGGAAGCACAGAAAACGCGCCTAGGCTCATTTCTCACAAAATAAAAATGTAACGAGATGCCCGTGCCCTGCATAGTATCGCGGTACAATCGATACATCGGAAAAGTATTTCACTACTGAGATACAAATACATTTTTCAAATGTATCTCGATACAGAAATAGAGATAGTAAAAAGTATCTCAAATAATATCGCGATACTCTTGTATCGCGATACTGCCCAGCCTTGGATTGTAGCAACATCTCACCGCTGCCACCAGTTATTGAAAACCCGGGTCTGGCGGGTCTCGACATTGGTAGCTGGCCCCCACCGCCGGACTCATCGTCCAACTTTGCAGGGAGGAGAAGCGTTCGTACGATATTACAGAGATTTACTTACATAGCAGTAATAAAGGAGAGAAATTTGTACAAATGTATTCGGCTTTTATAGCCCCGAGTCTGCCCAGCACTGAGCCACTGAAACCGGTGTCAGCAGCTCCCGCCAATACGGTGTCATGCCGTCTCAGTGCCCCGCCTACGAGAAAGGGCAAAGGGACCCACAATACAGCTGGTGAGGGCATAGTAGAAGACGTCTTTCAACCGGGTCACGATCGCAGCGCACAAGGTCAAGGCACGAGTCCCACAATAGGAGCTTCTTGATTCAGAGAACTCTCCCGGCGAGGAGCAAGAGCCCGAAAGAGGACGTGGGAGAGGTGTCGTCAGCTTCGGAGAAGATGAAGACAGCTTACTCGAGCACTTGCGAAGCTTTATGTCGGCGTTTCAAGTAAAAGAAGACCGTGGTTTGGCGAAATCCTCTCAAGAGCTGCCATCCCACGCTGTAAACACCGCGCCAGAAAGAGGTCTTCACGAATCCCCCGTCGTTTTGCTCGGGACTTTTCCACGACGGCATTCCTGGCTTGCTTGACCACGCGGGCATAACCCAACTCCAGGAAAATGAGGCACTCCGTGCCTTCATCTAAGCGGCGACGCTTCGACTGACAGGTTCACGCACAATGGCTCCTGTCGTAACAGCGTGCACCAAGGTCAATATCACGCCCACAAAGTTGCGAGGGACAGGTCTCCCTAAAAAAAACAAAGTTAATGCTTTTTCATTTATCTTTTGCCCCCGTTCGCCTGTTGTGTTGGTTCAAGAGATGGTGCAGAACGAACTTAAAAACTGTATTGTTACTGCATGCCTCAATGAATTTGCTGCCCTGCAGGAATTGAGGATTCTTATAACTGGTGGAATATTATTGCGACAGCAGAACACAGCTTGGCTTGATCGTATTTAAATGTTGCACGTACCACGCTGGAATAAATAACTGTAGCAGAGATTCGAAAAAGTGAAAAATAGTTGGTGGCATATGCTCTCCAGCTGCCTCGTGCATCCGCACTTGCTGCTCAAATTCTTCATGCAATTACGCTACCAATGATAAAAATTAACCCATCAATGATCGATCAATGTTGATCGCTTTCTGTATCACTGCCTTCCGTTTATTTCTTTAGTGCAATTGTTGTGGGTAAAATCATCTGTTCAACCTGTTTCGTAGAACACCAGCATTATTCTTCATAGGCCAATGTTTCAGAATCATGTTTTGCATTCACAAGCACTCTTTTTTTGAATGCATGACAAATTTCATACCTCAACACTCGATAAAAGAAATGTTGTTTGTAGTGTTTCATTGGAATGAAAAACAGTAACATCCGTTGCATAACCCACTGCACTAGTCGCCGTGTTTGTTCAAATGCTGGGAGATGTACGATATGCTGAATAGAGTGTGCTGTGAGGCAGAGGAAAGTGCTCCCACAACAAATCATTACGTAAAAAAGCAGGTGGGCCAATAACTCTTGCTGCATTGCCAGATGTGTCTTCCTGAAAAGAATATCAAATAAAGAACTCCATTAGTTTTTCTCCATTCATAAGATTCCATGTTTCACTGGAGATTCCGGCTCGCTTTCTTTTACTGCGCACATTTTCTTCACAAAACACAAATGAAATGCTTAACTGAAATGTCGCTTGCTAAGTATTTCATTTTGCGTTTTGCAGTAAGTGTACAAAGGGTAGGGTACACTGCTATGGTAATATGTCGGAAAATATGGCAGAGAAAAACTATACAGGTTAGCTTGTTCATGTTTTTTAGACATCCTAACGCGTAGCAAAAGAACAAACTCAGATGGCTAGTGTGCACTGTTGATCATTGTTTTATGAAGGGTGCTATTAAAACAAAAATATTTCATTTATCCTCGAAAGTTACTGGCAGTTCTGCCAAGCACATTAAATAAAACTGGGGCTAGGTGGGACAAAACACAGAGATCCTTAACTTCTGAGGCATGTCACACTGCGGAGTTTTTGTTGGTTACTGTGCATTTAAATTTACAGTTCTTTTAATGCCAAAGCAGAACTTAGCTCATTTTGTAAGTGCTTCACTCTTTTATGTCGAAACCTATAAAGATGTGCTTAAAACCTGCCTCGATGCTTTGTGCCAATCTGCTTCTACCATTTATGAAATGAGTATGCTTTGACAAATTTTTATACTGATTACTACTTGATATTACCTTAAATTGCCCTAACAGAGGTAACACACGACGAGATCAATACAGCCCATCCTATTTACTGTTTGCTTTGTAAGGCACACTCACTTGCTTGGCAACAGCTGGTTCAGCCAACCGGCAAGTTCAACCATAAGATTTCAAGACAGAAATCAGAGCCTGGATGCAGTGCATTACCTTTAAAGTTGACTATCTTAAAACAAGGTTTTTTTTTAATAAGCAGAGTAGTAAAAGGTATCCTTCGTCATGCTGCATGAAATCGTGCTCGTAGTTTTTGCCTTCCAGGTCTCGGGCCTGATTTCGACTGTCTGCAGGGCAAGTATTTCTGTCTGACGTTCGCGAACTGCTCCGCAACTATAGGACACGAAAAGAAAGTAAAACGCTGTAAAAGCAGTGGGTCCAGGGAGCTTCATGGTACTTTCTCGTACATGCCCTTTCATGGTCATGCACCCCAACACTGACTTATTAGCCAGGAATCCTTCACGGCATAGAATAGCATTTAGAACTGGGCAACCGCGGTAAGAATTCATAGCTTCTATAGCAAAACAGCGCGAAATGAACAAGGAATAAGAAAGTGGGCACAAAATGAGCGCTGGCTTTGAACTGAAAATTTTATTTTCACCAAAACAACTTGTGACAAGGCTCTTGGTTTGAGAGTATCGGCATGAGTTGTGTTTGTGCTTTGTAATAGCACTAGTATGTAATACTATTATGAGAAGATCCTTCAATAAAATGTTCTGTTGAAAGTCAGCGCTCATGTTGCGTGCAATCTTTCGTAACCCCTGTTCATTTTGCGCAGTTCTACTCAAAAGAGCTGCCCTTGATAGTACAGTTCATTTCGTGGCAGGAGTGTCGGTTATAGAGGCACTTGACTGTAAAATCAATATATTCTTGTAGGTGTGATGGAGTGCGGTTGCAGAATCCCATTTGTATAAATGCGGCTGAGATAAAACCTACCATATCAGTGGGCTATATTAGTGGTGCTCTAAAGGTTTTTATATTAAAAATTACTTCTTTTAGCAAAACAATTTGTTCCATTGCAGAATCAAGCAATGCATAGCATTTTGTTGCACTATCGTAACGAGAACTGGTACCAACCGATATCTTGCGAAGCCTCGAGATGAGCTGCTTCCCTTCCTAGAGAGGTGCTGCTGCTCATAGCTCCACAGCAATGTAAGTGCCATCTTGCGCATCATGTGCAAAGTCGAATTTGTAAGCGACTCAGTACATCATGCTAAACTGATCAATTCTGGAGTACATTAGAACTCAGTTCTGATAACTGGCATTAATTCGGTTTAATGTCTGTGTCTAAAACACTTTTTCAACACTTATATTTATTGTCATAGGGCTCTTGAGCACCAAGGACTTAACCTTACCACGATTATTCAGCACACAATACACCAAATTTGCAGCGTTGATCAAGCATTTATTTGCTACAGGAAAACAGCTTTCCCAGCTCTTACATTTTTGTTATTGCTACTGCTGCTTTTTGGCCTGCCACCTTTTATGTAAGCATTGAAAGCCTCCTTGCGCTTCTTATGCAAAACAGATGTTGAGACATATTTTAAGTGGCAGTGCACTCTTCCTTTTTTTCATGTTCTTTCTTTTGTAATGTTTCTTTTCTATGAATTTTTATTCATCTTACCATCTTCCCTTGTACAGAGCAGCTGTCAGCCCAACAACTAACTTGCCTTTCTTGGTATCGATTTCTTTCTTCCATCCTTTCTCCAAATTTTGGTGTGTAATTTTGGTCTTAGAATAAACTTAAGGAGTTCAAGATACACGCATGAAGTTCAGTAGCAGTAGTGTTGCCAACTACACAAAGAGTGATAGCCTCCACACTAGAGCCGACCAAATTTGCAGTGTGTTCGTCATTAAGGCCACAGGAAAAAAAAGATTCGCAGTTTCAAGCTCACTCCCTAGTCACTGTTTCAGCCAATACACATCTGTTCATTGACTTTAAGTGTAACTGTTTGCCAGGTATCTTGATAATGAAATAGCTCAATACAAATCATGTTGCAGAATGAAGTAGGTCCATTTGACAGCACACGCTCGGCGAATTCGCGACTGAGTCGTGTGGCGGCTTGTGCGCCTTAGTCTGCTGCTTTCTCATGCTGTACTAAACTCAATATTTACATCCATCAAAAATAAGCACAATTGTAGGAAGTTGTATGCGATTTCGGATTTTGTTTGTCTTGGAGAAGGGAAAAGAGCACAATGAACATTGTTACCGAAATGTCTTCTTACTGACTGATATTGTGTGTCTCGACGAATTTTCACAGCTGCATAGCGGCGGAACAAGGACGCCCTGCGTAGTTCACTTCTGCATTCACCGTAAACGCTGGAAAACGAGGGCGTACGGTTATGCCACACGGTAATAATGAGCACAGGTCGACACTGGGGATAAAGACAAACAAATCAAGTATGAGAACTGACTAAAATAAAGCGTCCTCAGGTGCCAAAATATATAGCTCTTTCAGACGTGCTGTAACTCTTTCACACATGCTGTTAGGCTATAGCTTTGAGGAATGGGTGAGTCTAAATGTTTAGATGTTAATATAAAAAGATTCTTTGTTTGACAACATGTATGCATTCAAGGATGTTTCCAATATTCAATGGTATTCATAATTATGATTGCTTGATCTTCCGCAATGTATTTATTGCAGGTCCTATAGCTGGCTACCTGTGTCACCGATTTTCTTGCCGCGCCGTCCTGCTTACCTGCTCGTCTCTAGTTGGTATAGGGAGCCAGCCTATGCTACCTAGCGAAAAGTCTCCAATTTATTACGATTTCCTTTGGAATCATTCACGGTAAGCTAGCCGTTTTGATAAGGTGTTGTGCCTGCTATTTCATCCCTGTATATTTAACAGGGCATGATCGCTTAACGCTCAGACTATATAGTGATACTGATTACCAGCCTAAGTAACTCTCTCAGGCGATAACTTAAAAATAAAATAGATGTTATGAAGCATCCTATGTAAAAATTAAACTTCTCTGATAGTGTTGTAAGCAGGACATTTGTTTTGAGCTATGTTCTTCCTCAACTAACTATTCTTTCACAGAGCCGGCATAAGGCCAAAGTCACAAATAATCATACGGCACTCAAAGGTTTTTTTTTTTAAATGCGGAGCGCTTTAGGGGCCCGGACTGCCCCACGCTGTAGTATGCAGTCGTCGCTTGGCGTAGCGCAGGCAAACCCCTTATAAAAATAGAAAAAAGAGGACTCAATCGAGAAGTAGAAAGAGAAAAAAGAAATGAAAAAATAGGAAGAAAATCGAAATCACAAGAAATAAAGAAAGAAAAAAGACAAAAATAACTAAAGGAGAGAAACGAAAGAAAGACAGGAGGAATTGAAGAGAAAACCGAAGAGAAAGAAAGAAGGCTGCCCCAGCTTCCGCACTTCCTTCAGGCTCGGCAGCACTAGAGCGAAGGTGCCTAATTTATTTTTTTTATTTATAACAAGGTATTGTCACAGCGAACAATGTCAAAATGAAGTGTGATGAAAGGGAAGTGTCCAACACCTAAGTATTTTTGCGAAGGTTGCATATGTACCGCTATACAGCACCCTTAACAGATGGCGCTTAAGTCGCTGGACTAGGGGAATTTCTTAGTATCTGTCTGTTTTGATACTCTTGCTGCAGCAGCGTTAAATTACTTTCACAGTAATAAATATGTCGCCTAGCTCTCTTAGCATTCGTACAGGGATTCCATAAGCACTCCGAGATTTCTTCGCAAACACCATAAGGTTCACAATGAAATGAAGCGAATGCACACGTAATGCTGTGGAGGTAATGTGTTCTTTCTAAAGGGTACATATATTGCTTCTTTTTATGATGTAGTGAAAACCATAGATAAAAAAATAAATGAACAGTTAAGTGGGACGACGAAGTTCGATAACGAATGGCGTGCCTTCGCCATTTTCGAAAACGACAGGAAACTATAGTACTCATAGTTTCAACCCAGGCGTTAAATGTGAGTCTGTCCTGATGAGAAATAACGCAAGAAATGCGGTTACGCATATGTTTACCTAGGTTGAGGTATTCCTTCACCACTCTCAGTAGCTCGCTGCCTATCGCAAAGCGCTGTTCTCTTCAGAGACTTTTGCACATTACTTGGGTTTCCAGCATAATATTTTGAAACCTACCGCTTTTGCTTTCTTTTCCCAATTTAATAATCATGAGCTCCAATTGGTCCTTTGCGTTACTCATCAATGCATTGTCATCAGGAAATCGGAGGGTAATAAGGAACTCTATGTTAACTCTTGTCCCGAACTGTTCCCAACTAGGACTCTGAAAACCTCCGGTAAGCACGCCGTGAATAGCATTGCGAAGATCGTGGCCCCCCTGCCTTACATCCTACTTTATTGTAATATAGGCGCTTACCTTATAGAGGACTATGGTGGCTGTGGAGCCTGCACAGATTCCTTCCAGTTCGTTTATATATGGTTTGTCGAAGCCTTTATTCCGCAGTGCCTGCATGACTGCTGATTTCTTGATCAAATCAAATGGCTCTCCATAATCTATGAGGGCTGTATATAAGGTTTGGTTGTATTCTGCGCACTTCTCTATTACATGATAGATAGTGCAATTATGGTGTATTGTCGAGTCACCTGTACAAAATCCTGCTTGGTCCTTTGGCTGAATCATTTTTAAGGCGATTTTAAATAATGGAGTAACTAGAACAAGAATGGGACGACGCATGTTCGGCAAAACATTATGAAATTATAACTGGTAGTTTAGCAGCATCACTCAGGAGGAAATTATACAACAGCTGCCCCTTACCGGCACTTACCTACGGAAGCAGAAACCTGGAGGCTTACAAAGAGGGTCCAACTTAAATGGAGGACAACGCGTCGAGCATTGGAAAGCAAAATGATAGGTGTAGCCTTAAGGGACACGAAGAGAGCACAGTGGGTCAGGGAAAAAACGAGTGTCAGGGACATCTTAGTCAAAATCAAGAAGAAATACGCATGGGCAGGGCGTGTAGCGCGTAGGCAAAGTAACCTCTGGTCATTTGACATTTCCAGACTGGATTCCAAGAGGAAGGCTAATCGCGAGGGGGAGAAAGAAAGTTAAGGTAGGCAGATGCGATTAACAAGTTTGCAGGTATAACGTGGCAGCAGAAAGCACAGGACCGGGTTGATTGGCGGAAATATGAGAAAGGCCTTTGCCCTAAAGTGAGCGTAGTCAGGGCTGATGATGATGATGATGTCAATGAAATTGTCTCTCGAAGATTTTACATGCACATCCACGTGGCGTACCTACATTCGCGTTTTCCGCAATCTATTGAGACCCTAAGGTTAAGGCTTGGGCGTGTTGGTACATAGTGCAAAGAAGGGGAAAACAGCGCTAAAAACTTGATACACACGAAGGGGAAAACAGCGCTAAAAACTTGACACACACGAAGGAATTTTCCGCCTGTCTTCGTCCGTCTTCCTTCGTGTGTGTCAAGTTTTTAGCGCTGTTTTCCCCTTCTTTGTATTGAGACCCAAAATCATTATCATGTCACATTGGCTTTCTATTGGCACGAACCTTATGCCATAAGGATCCAGAGGCAGTTCTTTCTTCAGAGTGCACTGAAGCGCGTCCCAGTAAAATACCGCATCCAAGCAGTCTAGAAAGGCATATTCGATATTCTCTGGTTTTTGGCACAGTAGGCAATCGGTTGTCCAAGGAACTAAGACGCCTTTTTCCTGAAGCCATGTTTTTATCGGTCATGTATCATATGGCCGCAGCATGCGCTGGACCTGTTTGATGGGCGATACATAAGAAATGCCTTTGCCGTGCAGTGGGTGCAGTCACACTGATGATGACTATTATATGTTCTGTCTCGTGCGTTGCGTCTTCTTCCTTTGTAACAGGGCGGGCCGAGCTGGCTAAGGCCACTAGCTGTCATAGCAGTGTCCGATTTCCACTTCATACCACGACGGCTGACACTTTGATGCAATGAGTGATCGTCGCACAGGGAATGTTCCTGAAGCCACCGTTTCTACAAGTTCATGCATTGACGAAGACAAGTCCACTTGAAGGTACGATTGCTCCGGCGACATTCCCTGTTCCACGACCTCTCATCGCTTCAAGCGTTCATTTTCTTCTGAGGTTCTATCTAGATTGGATTTTCATGTAATGCTGGAAACACATGCGGAAACGCATAGCATTTGCCTTTTTTTTCTCGGTTTCATTAGAGTGTAAAACGCTAACATGCCTTTTTGTGTGTAATATTGCTTTGTCAATGTTACCGTGTATATATGATGTCCCTCATTTATTGCCCAACCCAGAATCCTTAAGGGATGAAAAAAAATGTGATGATGGTGATGATTACGCGAATACAATAATTTTGGTGAGCTTTAAGAAAGCCACTCTATCATGGATGATACTGCGTAGCTTCTGTTATGGTGCTGTCGTTGCTGTCCAACGTTATTCGACGAATCTGTCAACGTTGACTTTATTAATTCTCGGATACAATCTTTTTCTCGCTGCACTACTGCTCATGACAGGATGATGGCACACTTTCCCAACATGTCTGTTGTTTCACTTGCAGGTACTGGGCTGTGCGGCTTGTACGTCGCTTCCAATGTTTTGCTGGCCCAACACTTTGAGAAGCGAAGGGCGACGGCCAGCAGTTTAGTATTTGCAGCTTTTGGTTTCAACTCTATCCTTCTTACACCATTGATTGACTTCTTCCGAATAACATACGGGATTCGGGGAACATTCCTTATTTACGGAGCTATTCTTCTGAACATTATTCCAGCTGTTATCGTTCTTAGAAGTCCACCATGGCTGATGAAGTCAAATATTGCAAGAAAAAAGGCACAAGCTGAAGATAACGAAACGAGTGGAGCATCTGTTCTAATTCAACCGGTCAATGAGGACCACATCGTAGTCCACGTATCTGAAAATCGGTTTTCTCGCCAAAATCAGCACTCAGACTGTGAGCAATCAGAAATATTGGCTGCTAAAGACCAGAAAATACTGTCTGATCCCTCTCTGGATTTGAACAAAAGGCCGCTGAAGGAGAATAATGCTAAAAAATGGCTCCTAAAATTTAAACTTCCCACAGTGGCGAGGCCATTTGTTACGTTGACCTTTTTCATTCACGCACTCTCTTTCGCAGTCGTAATTCTGAGTGCAAGCATCTTCACCATAATTCCTGCCGATCTCGCCGCGGATCATGGTATGAGTCCTTCAGATGCGGTGTATTTGCTGCAAGCTTTCTCGGCATCAGACATCGCCTTCAGAGCTGTAGCTGGTGTTGCCATCGATTCGCGCACGTTGTCGCATGAATCAGTCATGCTAATTGGATACATAGTGCAGGGCCTCGCATACGAGTGGCTGGTCTGGTTGAATACATTTCCCCAGTTAATTACCGCATCTGTCTTCATGGGTTCCGCGTACGGCTCAAGAACGTGTCTACAGGCACCCGTATTGGTCAAGGACTTCGGCATCACCACATTGCCAGTGGTCATGGGAGGTGTCTTCTTCGCCACTGGCGTGGTCCTTCTCCTCCGTCCCCTAGTGATTGGTAAGTCGCGTTAGAACTCACCATGTTTCTGCTTCTCAGGTTTTCATGAACAGCCGCCCAAATAGTAAACTAGCATGCGTGAGTGGTGAGTTTTCTGTGCGTAAGCGCCATATGACGCAGCCAAGCTGAAAACATGGCGAGAGTAAGCGCATGCCCAAAAAGTGCACATAGCTGGGCTCATGGTCTGCTAGGCTGTTCCTTTTTAAGGACATCACCCCAAATAAGCGCATCACCCCAAAACGCAAATAAGCACTTTAGACATGCAGGCAACGTGAATAGGCGAATGATTTTGCTGGTATTTTATTTTCCGAAGGTGAACGTTGCAGCAAGCAATCGAGGAAATTCAAGTTTCAAGATACGCCTCACGCCCCCCACTCGTGTGATAAGCCGAAAACGCGGTTCGCCTGAAGTGCGCCACTGTGGTGTGACTTCCTCAAGAAGGAACTCTCCAGCAGACGGCCCTGCCAGGTGCGCTTTGCGGGCATGCGCTTACCATCGCCATATTTGCACCTTGGCTGCGTCAAGGTACGCGCGCACTGGCGGCGCAATACTTTCCCGCGCGCCGCTAACCGCTGCCTAACCGCTTTCAACCACTAACTTAACATGAAAGGACAGATTAGCAAGTACGTTGGTCATAGTAAATACTGTCTGGCACTTTGTTAAGTTTTTCGTCTTGAGTGTAAAATTCTAACGTCATTAACGCGAACACTACCATGCTGTACAGTTCCAGTTGGCAGACACAACAAAAATTGCTGAAGCAGCCCATATCGACAATCTGCACAAAGCATGCGTTTCTGAGCCCTCCGTTGCCTTCCCTTTACTAAAATACTTAACCCTGTTATTTCTAATTTATAATTACCTGTCTTCCTTTTTTTTATTTTTGATCAACGCCTGTAGCCATTATTTCGTGCTGCCATCATTCAGCGGCAAAAAAGTTGGCTGAAGTGTGAAAATCAATAAATAAATCAAGCGAATGATGGGTTTAGTTGAGCTGCGTTTTGCAATATTCGTATCCACGCGGCGTTCAGAACGTATTCTGGGAATGCAAGGTTGCAGCCAAATTGCAGGGCTGCCAAATGCCTACGAAGGTGAATTAATTTTCATTTGAAGACATTTCCTGCCTAAGGATGGTTTACGTTATAAAAAATAGGAATTATGTTTAAGTTCTCCCCCCCCCCCTGTGGAAAACCGCAGAGATGCGCCTCCCTTTTTTTTACAGCATAATAATCATATGCGCAGAATTGGGCATGATGTCAGTGAGACTAACTTAGAAGAGCGCGCAAGAAAGGGCAAGGAAAATTAGCACTGGACAGAGCACGGGACAGTGTTCCACTCTGTAAATCACGCGATTTTACAGTGTGCGCCCTGCTCGAAATAAAACTATTTTATTTCTGTATCCCACGTCCAATGAAGCAGGGACAAATTAAAGTCAACGTCTGAAGTTTCAGATGACGAAGAACTTACTGGCTATTTTCCATATTGTTTCCCTGTTGTTCTTTCTTTTTTTTCCTCTGCAGGATACTTCAGAGACACCTACGGTGACTACACTGGACTACTGCATTCGTTAGCAGCTGTCAATGCATTTTTAGTGCTTGTTTGGACATTGAAGCTCATCGCTAAAAGGAAAGGAAAGACTACGACGACCTCCAAGAGTGCATACGATGCGCATTCAGAGAAGAGTTGCCAATCAGAAAAACGGCAGTATAGTAAGTTAGGCCGTTCCGGAAATATCTAGCTGTTAGTAGGGGTAATTCGGAAAAGCACAGTCCACAGTTGCAGCGCGCTGCTTTAACACAACAAAAGGACGCACGAAAAGAATACACGGGTACACCCAAGAGGAGCGCGAAATAACGACTATCACAGATGTTATCTCGTGCTCGCCTACTGTGTAACTCTGCCTTCCTTTGGCGCGTCCTTCTTTGTGTTGGAGCAGCGCGCTGCAAGTGTTCAGATGCTGGCCTTTCTTCCGAAACTGTGACTTTGATTTACGATATTCCTGCAACGCCGTGGTGACCTTACTGCAGGGGGAATGCACAGACAGAGTCGACATAGTTTATTTACATTTTTATGGTTGAATGCAAATACAGAATGCGAGAAGCCACTATAATGAAATGCACGAATAATACCATACCGCCACATATTTAGTACAATATGCAAATGTCGAACAGAATAGAAAGCTGTAACACACATTTCATAAGTCATAACCATGCAAAATACTGTTATCGGTTAAGTTTACTAAGTCTTCAGAGTGTTCACTCCATTTTTAAGTGCTTTTTAATCAAGGAGTTATCAAGAGAAGTAGGGCTAATGGGCTATTTTTGTATATTGGTATGAGGCCAAGTGGAAAAAGCGAATGGCTTTTTTTTTTGAAAGTGTGATATTTGAATTTTTGGTCATGTTAAAAGCGCAATTTATCGCCCCTCATTCTACTGCATATTGTTTCTGTCTACGCCTTTTCCTTCAAAAAATACAAGAAAAAAAATAAAAAAAGCCGGCAGATCCCACGCACTGAGGGAATCGATGTAATGCGAAGCAGCCAGGAAGGAGCAAATCCTGTTTTATATAATTTGCATGTCATGTTTTACATGTTAGGACCTGTCATTTGTGTTCGTCATACAGTCACGTCACGCAATACCAATTTTGGTGTATATCAAGCTAGCCAACTGGACGCAAGCGCACCATGAGCATGGCATGTAAATGGCGTTGTAGATGACACACATGCCAAGATTTTCATGTTACCACCTGCCACTTATGTTCGTTATACAGTCATGTCACTCAATACCAAATTTGGTGTATATCAAGCTAACGAAACGGCCGCGAGCGCGCCATGAGCGTGGAATGCAAGTCATGTCGCTCATGACATGTCATGATTTCCATATTACCACTTGTCATTTATGTTCGTCATACAGTCATGTCACTCAATACTAAATTTGGTGTATATCAAGCTAACGAAACGGCCGCGAGCACGCCATGAGCGTGGCATGCAAGTCATGTCGCACATGACAAGTCACGATTTTCATATTACCACTTGTCATTTATGTTCGTCATACAGTCACGTCACTCACTACCAAGTTTGGTGTATATCAAGCTAACGAAATGGCCGCGAGCGCGCCATGAGCGTGGCATCCAAGTCATGTCGCACATGACAAGTCATGATTTTCATATTACCACTTGTCATTTATGTTCGTCATACGGTCACGTCACTCAACACCAAGTTTGGTGTATATCAAGCTAACGAAACGGCCGCGAGCGCGCCATGAGCGTGGCATGCAAGTCATGTCGCACATGACAAGTCATGATTTTCATATTACCACTTGTCATTTATGTTCGTCATACAGTCACGTCACTCAATACCAAGTTTGGTGTATATCAAGCTAACGAAATGGCCGCGAGCGCGCCATGAGCGTGGCATACAAGTCATGTCGCACATGACAAGTCATGATTTTCATATTACCACTTGTCATTTATGTTCGTCATACAGTCACGTCACTCAATCCCAAATTTGGTGTATATCAAGCTAGCGAAACGGCCGCGAACGCGCCATGAGCGTGGCATGCAAGTCATGTCGCACATGGCAAGTCATGATTTTCATATTACCACTTGTCATTTATGTTCGTTATACGGTCACGTCACTCAATCCCAAATTTGGTGTATATCAAGCTAGCGAAACGGCCGCGAGCGCGCCATGAGCGTGGCATGCAAGTCATGTCGCACATGACAAGTCATTATTTGCATATTACCACCTGTCATTTATGTTCGTCATGCAGTCACGTCACTCGATGATTTTTATGATATGACCAGCCATTTACGTTCGTCATAGAGTCATGTTATGCCATACCAAATTTGGCATAAATCCATTTAACGATACGGCCGGGAGAGCACTAAGTCGTAGGCGGCTAGATACATAGATAGCCAGATAGATAGATACGCTCAAAGTCGCCGAAGTTCGCTAAGAAATGCTTCGCATTTAAAAAAGCCTGGGCGATCCCATTGTCATAGGAATCGGTAAAACACGAAAGTGAAACGTGTCTTCACAGAGGTAGTAGTTGGGCGTGTATTGTGCATTGTTTCACCACATGGGCGAAGGAATGAATGCTATAGCAACAAATTGTAATGTCACGTGAAGAACGGCAAGTACCTGGAAACTTGCAGCGGGCTCCTCAAGCAGAAATGACGCACGAAAAGAACATACACAGGACGAGCATGAACTGGCGACTGTGACAGCTCGACAGTTAAAGCGTGCTGCTCAAACACGAAGATGGACGCACGAAACAAACGCACAAATATACACAGGACGAAACCACGATATGATTATGAGAGACGCCTTAGTGGAGGGCTCCGGAAACTTCGACCACCTGGGGTTGTTTAACGTGCACCTAAATATAAGTACACGGGCGAGCGCAAACAAACGTTAGCACGAACTAACAACTGCCACAGTTGTGGATTCTTTGTTGGGGAGCAGCGAGCTTCTTTCGCAAACGCGGCCGCTGCAGCAAGCGAAGTGACCTTCGTGCTTTCTAACTTCAACGCCAATTTGCGGTGAAAGCACGAGAGGCACGAACCGCCCCCCATCACGACTTCAGCGCGTGTACATCGCAACGCGCGTAGCGACGACCTTTGAAGCGCACCCTTCGCGCCATCTCGCTAGTGATAACGAGAACACGCCGAAGTCAAGGAACTCTGAGTACCACCGTCGGTAAATGGTGTATATAAATAGCTACCAGTTAGTATGCTGAACAACGTAAGGTTTGTGGCCCAGTCGTTTCGTGCCGGGCACTGCTGAGTGAGAGGTCGTAGGTTCGACTCCCGGAGGTGTAGCTTATTTTCTAGTTTTTATTTTCCATCTGTTATTCTATACTTTACAACGTCATATCCGTGACGGAAATAAGTCAGTAGAGCCGTGGTGGACCTCGGCATAAAACACTTTCATGTTAAAATGTTACAACACCCATTATCAACGAAACACAAACTGTAAAAGCCAGTCTTGTGTATTTGATATGATTAGCTTGATATGTAGTAATTTCTTGGTTATTAAACAATCATAAAAAGTCTGAATATGTAATAATGCTCTAGTATAATTGCATTCTTATTATTTTTTAATCATAAAACTAGTAAACCTCTCACCAGGTGAGCACGCAACGTCGTACATGTGTTGTTTACGCTCGAAGACACGTATGTGAGCCTATCAACCATCAAATTTGCTTTGTATGTCGCTTTGTGTCATTTCAATAATAGCAACAGAAACACACTTGATATATTCAAGCAAGCTCGCATCGAGCATGGCCTCTACACTGCAAACACTTGCCTCAAGCATCCCGGCACGGCCCCGATTCAAAGCAAGCTAAAACAAATGGTGATTTGCCGCTCGAGGAAAGACACACAATAGTAATGTCCACGATAGAACTGGCTACAATTATCGAGAATTTTAGCGTTCCTGATCCCCTTGTGTAAGCGCTGCACTTGTTTAAAATCTTTTTGTTCATTTTCTCAGAACTTATATTTCTGGCGTTTTTCGGTACGCGAACAGTCATAACTCATTTGCTAATAAACATTTGTCATTAAAGCTACGCACATTTCCTTGGAATTGCATGGAAATTTTGCATAGTTCCTTGGAGTCGAATTCGAGCGTGGAGTGTTCGCATAAGGCACACTTTTAATAAAATCTTTAGCGATGAATATTTAAAAAAATGGGTTGGTTTCTAATGCTCATATGTACCTAAAAATGTGTTTTTTAATGTAGACTAATAATAGTGCTTATCGCTTTCTAAACAATTTTTCCGACTCATGGCCTCATACCTTAGAGCCAGTGTTGACAACCATTAGACTGGTATGTTCATACCATTAAAACATATGACTGAAATAAGCTATGCCAAAAATTTTAAATGAAGTTTTTCGTACTTTAGGTTGTTGCGTTTCCAATACTAATCATGTCTATATTTCCGAGGTACTGCCAAAGAGATTGTAGTTATTGCTGACGAATCGGGCTGTCTTGTGTTGAACATTTTCTATTTTTCTGCAAGACACTTTTCATGTGGGTCCCAAATAACCCAAGCGTACTCAAATGTAAAAAAAATAGTCTCTTTTGCCCCTTTTGTTGCACCAATAAAATTCCTGCGAACGAAAATCTTTTATTCAAGTTTGTATGCAATCTACTATATCGCTTTTTTTATTGATATGATATATAAGGAGGTGTTGGCGCACAAGTCAGGCGCCGGCTACTTCTTTGCCCTTGAGTGAGTACTGAATATACATCTTAACAAAGGAAAAACAAAGAGCGGTACATGGAAAATAAAACACAAGAGCACACATATGTAAAAACACACTCACACGCACATAACAACACCATCACAACGTTATAAGAATATGTCCGAATGCCAATGAATAATGTCTCTGATGATGTATCTGGTCATTATTGAGTCCCACCGGCTCAACACAGCAGTCAACACGTCTAGTCCTTATGGGGATGAATTCGTTCATGTGGACATAACAGTCACATGCACTTGAGCACACATACATGATGCCTGTCATATAATAGTGCGTATTACAAGTAAGACATGTGATTATATGAATATAAGTACCTTATTTCTTAATAATTGCCAGCAATTCCGCTGTCTTCTAAAAAACGTTTTAGCGCTTTTAGAGCGTACTTCTGTAAAGCTCCGGTTGCCCATGGGCCCAGAAGTTTCTTGATACTGAACGGTCTGCGGTCTAATGCCAATAGTTCCGATTTAAGACGGCGTCTCGGTGTGTCATGGCGTGGGCAGTCCATAAGAAGGTGACATACATCTTCATCTACAAATCCACATTCGCATTAAGGAGTTTCACTTTTGCCAATTCTGTGTAAGAAATGTTTTGTGTATGCGGTGCCTAGCTTTAACCGGTGAATAAGTGTTTCGATACTTCTATCTAATGCTAGCGTAATTTTGAATTCAGTGAATGGATCAATATGATATAAATCACAGCTCTTTGAGTTTTGGTCAAACCAAGTATTTTTTACTCATTCGGAAAGTTGTTGCCTTTATAACACTTCGCAATTCATTTTTCGAAATTGGTAAGGAAACAGTAACATCTTTACGATGTGCTTGTCGTGCAGCCTCATCGGCAGCTGTGTTACCAGGAATGTTACAATGTCCAGGTATCCACTGGAATTTTATGTCATGTTTCGCCTGGCTTGCTTTTGTGAGCTCTTTAAGTGTTTCATATATTATACTATCCCTGATTATACTATATCGCTTATGCAAACTTAAAATGCTGTCTTTAGCTATAAGCTAAAGACAGTATACTATATCGCTTATGCAAACTTAAAATGCTGTCTTTAGCTATAAGAGGCGGGTTCGACTCCCGGCCAGGCACACCGCATTTTGATTCCGCTTCTTCGCTTCTTCGACAGGACTTTTCTATTCATGATTAAAATCCTGTTGAAAGATCCCTTGCTTCTGCGGCTGCGTTGCCAACGGTCATCGGTCACGGTCCTTCCCGCGACGGTTCGGTGTTGAGCCAGACGCCGCTGCTCCGTTTTTCAACCCGTTGTTGCGAAGGGGGTTGAAATCTTCGCATCTGTCTCGGTATCCTGGTCACGGAAGCATGTTTCAGAAGGACCAGAGAGACCGCAGAACCGATACGTCTTCAATTTATCGCGGTCAGAACGAGAATAAAAAGCATAGAGCGCGCCCCTGGCCACCTCTTCTTCTTCGTCTCCAGCGCTATCTTCAATGTGTTTTCTACAACATCTATTGAGCTGTACAATGCAGAAATAATATTTATTTCGCGCCTGGTTAGATAATTTCCAATTTATCTTCATTGCTCGTTGCTACGGTGCGCCTGCACAACATGTCGATATAATATAAACCTGTTTATCTGCCTCCAATAAAATCTGTTGTCAGTTTTCAGATGTGTTGGTCTTCCTTTATGTTGTGCCGTTTCGTTGCTCTTTACGATGATTTTAACATAAAACCGACTTAGTTGGCGTATTCATGTCAAAATGCCGCATACACGTTGCATATGTATGTAACATACCGGGTGTTCAAAGTTAAGCTTTCTCGTTTTATTAAAATTCAGCACTGGGAAGAACATGAAAACCACCTTTACGATAACTTATACATCCAGGGCGACACGCAATGAGACAATAATTATCGCTTTCAGGTGCCCAATTAACTCAGATTCAATAATTAACTTTTTAGTGATTGCAGCAAGAAAGCATGTTTGTATTGAAAAGTTTGAGGCAGTCGCATTTATACAGTTCCATTTGGAAGAATTCTTCTAGCATGTCTGTGCTCCGAGATATCCCGCTGCAAAGTTTAATTGTGGTTTACCTGATTACGCATGCGAGACAGCCAGCGGCGGCGCAATCATCCTCCCCGGTGGGCCGTGGCAGTTGCTTGCGTCGTTTAATCTGATAACGGGTCGAAGGCACAGGCAAAGATGATAACGGTTACCCTTTTGCTACTGGCTGGCGATAGCAAGCAATGACTGTTCGTCACATCGGGGAGGAACATTGCGCTGATCCACAGCGCCCTGCATGCGTAATCAATTAAACTTTGCAGCGGGATATCTCGGAGCACAGACATGCTAGAAAAATTCTTCCAAATGGAACTGTGTATAAACGCGACTCCCTTCAACTTTTCAATATAAACATGCTTGCTTGCTGCAGTCACTAAAAAGTTAATTAATGAATCTGAGTTAATTGGGCTCCTGACAGTGATAATTATCTTCTCACTTTGTGTCCCCCCAGGATATATATGTTATCTGTAAAGGTGGTTTTTATGTTCTTCCCAGTGCCGAATTTTAATAAAAGCAGAAAGCTTAACTTTGAACACCCGGTATAACAAACCTACGTGCACATTATGCGACGAGTTATGATGAAACTGGAGGATAACTGGCAGCACGAATCGAGGATATGTAAGGTGCACCATATACAAAATACTTGAAGGGGGATGTTTTGTTATAATATTCAGGTAACAATTTTATTTGAGGCGTCGCAGTTTATTGGAGTGGAATTTCGAGAATATAGAGCATTATTCGTGCACAGTAATTCATTTTAGACGTATAGATGGGAAATGCTTGTCATTTCAAATCGCACCATTAAGCGATTCATTTGTGACATAAAGAAAACAAAACCTGATTTAATCACCGTACTTTTAGTCTTCGTTTTACCGCAGTTTTGTTCAAATTCAGTCATAGAGCAAGTCATCCTTAAACATTGAAGAAGAATGAAGAATTTCGAAAAAAAATAACCTGTAGGACGCTTGACCTTCGCCTTCAAGAGTTAAACGCGGTAGCGTAATCGGGCCTCTTGAGCATAGCTTTCAACTATGCCGCAAGGAAATGAACGTTTGTGCGCGTAACATTGGCCTTTTGAACCTTGTTCTTGTTCTTGTTCGCCTGTTAACTCTGGCGCACACCCACTGTGGGGGGATTGGCCAAGAATTGAGTGGTTTTATAAAATATTACGAAATTTTAGAATAAGGGAGGCTATAGGATAGAAAGATTAGAGATTACTTAGGAAATTATGGTGCTAATTCTAATTCATATATTTCTAAAAAAACAACAAAAACAAAACGAAGCTCCTTTTTTTTAATAAAAGGTAATAAAATCATATCCTAGAATTTCTACTGGATGTACAGTTGCTAAGTGCCCACTACCCCATAGTTCCTTTTGCTCATTGGCGAAGTACCCCCTTACTCCTCCGTAAGGTGCCACGTCCACTTGCGCAGCGGCACACTTCGTTAAGGGTGGGCAGTTTAAAGCCACCTACGCGTTGCGCAATTCACCTGTTTTGACACCTGGTGTGATTCTACGATTCTGCCGCGCAGAATTACATGGGCTTAGGAGGCTCCTTCCACTACATGAGATTCGTATAGTGTTTTTTTTTTTCAACGCACTTACTAGCTACGACGTGGCTCTGGGGTAGAACAGCTGCTTACCACGCAGCCGGCCTCGGTTCGATTCTCATTTCGAAACCGAAAATCTTTATTATTTATTTTAGTGGCATCTTTCTCGATTTTTCGGTCACGCACAAGATGATGATTTTTCGATCACAATCAACGACACCGACGCCAGAGTTTCTCCAAAACGAGCTCTTTAACGCTCTCGCGTTAAAACATGTGTGGCGGCAGCCAAGCCAAGCCAAGCCGCCAGGCAGCGCCACCCTCCGCTGCTCTCCGGAACCTGCAGAGAACCTGAATAAAACCAGTCGATGTTTGGGATCCACGCCGCGCGGTCGTGTCTTCTTCTCCCACGCGTACACGCGTCCCAACAGTGGTGACCCGAAACGGTTCCTCGGTTGCCGTGAGCGCAGCCTTCAGCTGGCGGTGAAAGCGCTCCACCATGCCGTTGCTCATGGGGTGGTACGCTGTCGTGCGTATGCGTGAGGTGCCCATGAGCTGACTGATGGCAGTGAAAAGGGCTGATTCGAATTGTCGGCCGCGGTCTGTTGTTATCGTGGAGGGCACACCGAAACGGGCTACCCAGTGGTACAGGAAAACACTCCCCCACTCCGGATTCTCGCTTTGATCATGTCCACCTGGACATCGTCGGCCCACTGCCACCCCTGCCACGGAAAGGCTTACCTGCTGACCTGTGTCGACAGGTTCACCCGCTGGGCGGAGGCCATTCCTATCGCGGACATCACTGCCGAGACGGTTGCGAGTGCTTTCCTGTACCACTGGGTAGCCCGTTTCGGTGTGCCCTCCACGATAACAACAGACCGCGGCCGACAATTCGAATCAGCCCTTTTCACTGCCATCAGTCAGCTCATGGGCACCTCACGCATACGCACGACAGCGTACCACCCCATGAGCAACGGCATGGTGGAGCGCTTTCACCGCCAGCTGAAGGCTGCGCTCACGGCAACCGAGGAACACAACTGGGTGGAGGCCCTCCCACTCGTTCTTTTGGGTATAAGGTCCACCTTGAAAGAGGACATTGGCTGCAGCGCCGCTGAGCTGGTCTACGGCACGACACTCAGGCTGCCGGGAGAGCTCTTTGCGCGCGGCTCAGAGGAGGCATCCATAGCTTGCAGCGACTATGCACTTCGCCTACGCAACGTCATGAGCAAACTGCGCGCGGTACCTCCACGGCCCCCCAGGGTCGCGTGTGGTGCACGTCGACCCACAGCTCACATCGTGCCCATATGTGTTTGTACGACATGACGCGGTTCGGCGACCTCTTCAGCCACCCTATGATGGGCCGTTTCAAGTCCTCCGCCGTGGCAACAAACAATTCACAATCAAGAGAAACGGCCGTGAGGAGGTCGTGTCGTTGGACCGCATCAAGCCAGCACACATGGACCGTGACGACGCCGTGTTGCCTCCACTAAGGGAATCATCGCCAGGACCCCCAGCTTCAATGCCAGCCCAAGTCCACGAGGTGCCCTCCCGGCTGACGCACAGCGGGCGGCTATCAAGAGCACCCACTCGCCTGGACCTTTAACTCCGTTCGGCAACTCACTAGGGGGGAGTGCTGTGGCGGCAGCCAAGCCAAGCCAAGCCAAGCCAAGCCGCCAGGCAGCGCCACCCTCCGCTGCTCTCCGGAACCTGCAGAGAACCTGAATAAAACCAGTCGATGTTTGGGATCCACGCCGCGCGGTCGTGTCTTCTTCTCCCACGCGTACACGCGTCCCAACACATGTTTTCCGTGCAACCTGAGCATTTCTCGCGGCATGCAGAATACAACTGGACAGCTACTGTGTCTGTACATTTGGTTGTATTGTACTGAGTTGTGCTAAGCCATACTAGCACACTGCTGACCCGCAGGTCGCGGGTACGAATCCCGGCCGCGGCGATTGCATATTCGATGGAGGCGAAAATGCTTGAGGCCCGTGTGCTTAGATTTAGGTGCACGTTAAAGAACCCCAGGTGGTCGAAATTTCCGCAGACTTCCGTTAAACTCCAACAATTATTAATTAATATAATAGCACAGGCGCAGCATTTTATGCCTATAATAACGTTGTTCCATCGATCGACACACCTATGTCTAAGTCTCAACTTGCTGCTTTGAGAGGGCGCTTCATCGCAATATGATTGCGATAAGGAGCGACAGCCTGAAGCATCTCTTCGAGTGTGCATTTATCGCACGTCGACTGCTTCACTCCTAGACAACGCTGCCACCGTTTTTATGTTTACATGGCCTCTAAGTACTGCACGACAGGCGTATACTTGCAAAAGGAACCGGCGTTAAAAGATCGCGCGTACGCCACATACAAGCTTCTCCACGTGGCGTCGGGTGAAGCGATACTTCTGAGTGCCATAACCAATGAAGTCCTTCTGCTGTGATTCAATAACGGCGAGTGTGCAGAAGAATTCCGTCACTTGCAATCACAAGTCAACTATGAGCACTAAGGGTCGATTGTTGCTGTTTACCCGCTGTGGGGCTTGCTGAATGGTAGCAACACCGAAGTTCATCGGCACCCGAAGCACTTTCGACAGTCACCTTATTCCGCGGCTGAAGACATGGATGGCACGCGCCGTATGAAGGATGACCCGAATTTCGGAGTAGACTCGCGGTGGAGCTGGATTACTGCCTTCTTCTGTACGTGGGTAATGTTCCTCACCATGGCGACCCCACGTATTGCTGGCATATTCTTCTACGGCATCGTCGAAGCGTTTGGAGTTACCAGAGCAGAGGCAATGTGGCCAGTGTCCCTGGCGGGCTCTTTCTCAGTATTAGGAGGTACGTTATCAAGTGTAAACAGTTATTTTATACTTTGCTAATGTCAACCAAAAGCAACTGTCTTACCGCATAAGAAGTCTCGTTTAAAGCCGTGTACATCTAAAGCAGCCACTGTGAACAATTGTGCGGTTGAAATATCATCGGGGAGAGTTACGGAAAGCTTGCAAGAAAGGGCTGTTTTAATGTTTTAACAAACACGAAGGCAGCCATGATGCATATCAAACATAACGTAGAACGCGTGGCTTCCTGGCGCGACAGATATTACACCACTGTGAAATCTTGGAGATAGCGGGTATGGGACGTACATCACAAGGACAGCATTTGTTGTAAGGGGTATCTGCTTTTGTGCTGCTTAAAGGTCGATAAGAAAGAAACTGTGTGAGTATCAAACCTACAGATTTGCCATCACACGTAAGGCGTTCGCAATTCTGAATCGTAACTCCCAAAGAGAGCGTAAAATTATATTCACGTAGGCCTCTCAAGGAGAACTCCGGCGTTTTTAAACTATAATGCAACATTCTGTTGCAAATGTTAATGACCGCCCCGTAAAAGATAAGGTTGTTGCAATTCTAAGAACCCAGCAATAATATTAAATCACCAAGGAACATTGTGTTCAAACAGAAGCCCAGACTAGTTGCTGCTTCGTGCAGCATCTAAGATGAAGTGACAAAGTGCCTTGCCTTAACGTGAACCCAGCTTTTCGGAACATTACGGCGGCAATTTCAGCTACTGTTTGTGCTGGGGCCTCACTTTTAGCTTTTGATCACCTCCTCGGGGACGCAGCAATGTGGACGGCGTAGGCTACGACGTCCCAAAACCAGGGTGATTCGTTGTAAACGGCACCACTAGGAAAGTGGCTAAAAAAGCCGGCAGATCCCACGCACTGTGGGAATCGATGTAATGCGAAGCAGTCAGGAAGTAGCAGATCATGCTTTACATAATTTGCATGTCATGTTTTACATGTTAGGACCTATCATTTATGTTCGTCATACAGTCACGTCACGCAATACCAATTTTGGTGTATATCCAGCTAGCGAACTGGACGCAAGCGCACCATGAGCGTGGCATGTAAATGGCGTTGTAGATGACATACATCCCAAGATTTTCATGTTACCACCTCCCACTTATGTTCATTATAGAGTCATGTCACTCAATACCAAATACGGTGTATATCAAGCTAACGAAACGGCTGCGAGCGCGCCATGAGCGTGGAATGCAAGTGATGTCGCTCATGACATGTCATGATTTCCATACTACCACTTGTCATTCATGTTCGTCATACAGTCATGTCACTCAATACCAAATTTGGTGTACCTCAAGCTAACGAAACGGCCGCGAGCACGCCATGAGCGTGGCATGCAAGTCATGTCGCAGATGACAAGTCATGATTTCCATATTACCAGTTGTCTTTTATGTTTGTCATACAGTCATGTCACTCAATACCAAATTTGGTGTATATCAAGCTAACGAAACGGCCGCGAGCGCTCGATGAACGTGGCATGCAAGTCATGTCGCACAAGACAAGTCATGATTTTCATATTACCACTAATCATTTATGTTCGCCATACAGTCACGTCACTCAATACCAAGTTTGTTGTATATCAAGCAAACGAAACGGCCGCGAGCGCGCCATGAGCGTGGAATGCAAGTCATGTCGCTCATGACATGTCATGATTTCCATATTACGACTTGTCATTTATGTTCGTCATACAGTCACGTCACTCAATACCAAATTTGGTGTATCTCAAGCTAACGAAACGGCCGCGAGCGCGCCATGAGCGTGGCATGTAAATCATGTTCTTCAGGACATGCACGTCATTATTTGCATATTACCACCTGTCATTTATGTTCGTCATACAGTCACGTCACTCAATCCCAAATTTGGTGTATATCAAGCTAACGAAACGGCCGCGAGCGCGCCATGAGCGTGGCATGTAAATGATACTTTTCATGACAAGTTAGTCATGATTTTCATATGACCAGCCATTTATGTTCGTCATACGGTCATGTTATGCCATACCAAATTTGGTGTAAATCCCATTAACGATACGGCCAGGAGAGCACAAAGTCGTACGCGGCTAGATAGATAGATAGCTAGATACGCTCAAACTCGCCGAAGTTCGCTAAGAAACGCTTCGCATTTAATATTTAAAATTCATTTTCAAGAAAACTGAAATACTTTCAGTCGTATAGGTTGGCGCATATCACTAGAGCACCGAATGGAACTGATATTGAAAATTTTATTCAGATCAGTGGGCATAAAAAAAATTTCCAGACTTTCCAAACCTCGTGAGCTGCGATAAAGCTCACGAGGCTTCAGATGCGGGCTTCCTGGAAACCACATCTTCAGTAGGCTTCCTTTTTGCGCAAATAAAAGATATGACAAAAAGTTAGGCACACTTGTACACACAGCGCGCTAACTTCCAACAAAGCGCAAGGGATGGGCAGCATTCGCCCTCAACACCGTTGGTTGGTCCCTTTAATGACTCCTTGAGAGGAGGAAGTTACCTCCACTCCTAGCCTGGTGTTTTGTTGTGACAGCTTACAGCTATTGCCTTGCATAACACAGTTACCAATGTACTGTTTGAATGTTTCGTTTTCTACAGCCACTAGACGCAACATGCATGCAGCACATACTCCCTACAAGTTTTTAAAGCAACAAGAAAATTCGCGTAGCTTGCAATGGAGGCGCAACGCTAAAGAGACAGCGGAGCTCCTGTGCACCTAGGCAGTCCTGGCTCTTCATGTTTTGCGAGGGGTTGTGAATTGTTTTCTTGCCTTCTTCGTTTTTTTTTCTTTTCTCCGTTCTCTGTGTTTGTGTATGTCATTTTTGTCTCTATTGAGTTATATCTCAATATAGACAAAAATCTCTATTGAGTTAACCACTCGACTACCCACAGCATGTCTGGGTAGCTGAGTGGTTCAGACGCTCCCCTTGTAATTGTGGGTGTGCGGGTCCGAATCTCGCCTCGTCTAGAATTTTTTATCTTACAATTTCTGTCTTTATCTTTATTTCGCCTTCTTTCTCTCTTTCTATATTCTTTTTCTCACTCTCTACATGTTCTCAATCTCTCGCCCATCTTATTTATTGCATGCTGCGCAGCAGAAATAGGCGCACTTGTTCTGGGAGCAAAGCAGAAAATGAAGAAGACGACGAGCACGGGCTGTTTATGATAATGATCATTTCTGTTCGAGCTCACGGACTAACAGACCCCTTAAAGAGCTCCGCTGTTAAAATAAGCTTTAAAATTATCATGCCATGAGCCAACATTTTCCCAAATTATTGTGATTTTTCCTTTGTGCATTCTTTTACAATGTAGGTCCTGTAGCTGGCTACCTGTGCCACCGTTTTTCCTGCCGCACCGTTCTGCTAGCCTGCTCGTCTCTTGCTGGAATTGGAGCCAGCCTTTGCTACCTGGCGAAAAGTCTGCTATTTATTACAATTTCATTGGGAATCGTTCACGGTAATTATGCCATTTTCACAACCGATTTGTTTTCCATATGCATTATCTATCCTGGAATATTTAACTTGATTGCATAACATTCCAGTGTAATAACAGCATCCAATACCGACTGCAGTACCTCTAAATGTGAAGGAGCCGCTAAAAAATTATAATGCTTGAAACTAAGCTAAATTCAAGATTAAGCATTTCTTCCCGTACTGTAAGGACGACATCATGTTAAAAGTACAGCCTGCATCTCTGTAACTATTTCTTCCCATTTTAGGTATCGATCGAGAATTGGAGATTTTGAGATGCAATGGGGACATTTTTATATACAAAGAGGATTCTTACTGCGAATAATGCCAAAATATATGTAATGCATGACTTATGCTAACCTAAATGGTTTTTCTGAAGGATTCTTGGATATCGTTCATCCCCTCTGAACTATTGCCGCTTAAGACAATAACTTATGCAAATGCTGAAAATCTACCAGTTTTGACACTTTTACTGAATCAATGTTAAACGATGCCCGCTGTCAGAAATATCTCGCCAAGCTCTCTTAGCTGCGCCTACAGAAGTTATATGAATACTGCATGAGCTCTAGACAAATCAGATAGTCCTCACAAAGAAAAGAAACGGATGTACACGTGATACTTGGGTACGATTAACGTGTCATTTCTGAATGGAAAGAACATTCTTTCTTTTACTATGATTGTAGCGAAGCTACAATATATGTACTCCCCCATAGGTGTTTATTGTACTAGTAGAGCATCGAACGAAAAAAGAACTCGCCCAATTTCCTGCTGTTAGAAGTGTTTAAAGTGCGCCTGTTTTGATGAACAATAAAGCTAGCAATAGAGATGCATATACGCCCACCTTGGTGTCCAGTGCTTTTTTCATTTGCAATACGAAAAACCAGGCTGTCAAGGCGTCTTGCTGTGATAACGATTTCCGAGTCCAGTAATGATATTATGTGGGGCTTGACGTACCAAAACCACAACATGATTATGAGAGAGGTCGTAGTGGAGGGCTACGGAAATTTCGACCGCCAGGGGTTCTTTTACGTGCACCTAAATCTAAGTACACGATCATCAAGCATTTTCGCCTCCATCGAAAATGGAGGGCCCCCGTGGCCGGGATTTGATCCCGCGACCTGCGGGTCAGCAGTCGAGCACCATAACCACTAGACCACCGTGGCAGGTCGACTACCGAGTCCGACTTGCTGCCACAGCTGGTGACATTTTGGCAGTATTCCACAAACTTTCCCGCATAAATTCAGGTGAGGCTTTTCAATACCATTTAATTGGCGTAAATACTGTATAGATTCCACTATGGCGCTGCCGTTGCTGTTGACATAATCCAAACGAACCAGTCAATGTTACTTACACCTATTCGCGGATGTAGGCTTTTTTTTCTTTTTTTGTCTCTGCGCTGCCGCTTATGACTAGATTGTCGAATCATTTACTCACCTTACTTTCTCTTTCAATTGCAGGTACTTCTTTGTGCGGTTTGTTCGTCGCCTGCAATGTTTTGCTGGCTCAGCATTTTGAGAAGCGAAGGGCCACGGCCAGCAGTCTGGTATATGCAGTGTTCGGTCTCAACTCTATCCTTCTTTCGCCCTTGATTGAGTTCTTCCGAACCACATACGGGGTCCACGGGGCATTTCTTATTTACGGAGCGATCCTTCTGAATATGATTCCACCTGTTATAGTTCTTAGAAGCCCGCCATGGCTGATGACGTCAAGAATCGCTAAAAAATGGGTACCAGCTGAAGATAACGAAATCAATGCCGTATGTGTTCTCAGTCAACCGCTCGAAGTAGACCACATCATGGCCGAAAAATTTGAGAGTCACTACTCTTATCGAAATCAGGATTCAGACAGTGAGCAGTCAGCTGAATCGGCCGCTAGAGAACAGAAACTGTTGCCAGTCACCTCATATGTTCCCAATGAAAAGTCTCTGAAGCTGAATGTTGGTAAGAAGTCCCTGCCAAAATTAAAAATTCCCCCGGTCGCGAGGCAATTCTTTACGCTGTCCTTTTTAATCCACGCACTGTCTTCCGCAGCCGTACTTGCGAGTGCTGCCTTTTTCACCATAATTCCGGCGGATCTGGCTAAAGATCGAGGCCTCAGTCCTTCAGACGCGGTGTACGTGCTACAAGCTTTCTCGGCAGCGGATATCGCCTTCAAAGCCGTAACTGGCGTCGCCGTTGATTCGTGCGCGTTGTCACATGAATCAGTCATGATAGTTGGATACGTGGTTCAGGTACTGGCATACGAGTGGCTAGCCTGGGCGGAAACATTTCCTCACTTAATGGCCGTTTCCATCCTCATGGGCGCAACGTACGGCTCAAGGTGGTGTCTACAGGCGCCCATCTTGGTTAAGGACTTTGGAATCACCGCGCTGCCAGCGGTCATGGGTGGCGTGCTCTTTAGCGGTGGCGTAGCTCTTCTCCTCCGGCCAGTAATAATTGGTAAGTCGCATTACCATCACACTCATGATGCTGCTGGGGTTTACATGTTCCCTTTCTTGTAGCGCAGTGCAAAAACATTTTAGTGAACTGTTATGTTATGTGTGGACATTTCGATTGCGCATATACTTGTGTTATGTCAGCTTTTGTGTTGCGTGGACACATCTTTGTATTGAAGAACTTGGCCTGAGTACGTGAGTGTTGTAGTATGTGCCTTTGTGTAGCCTTGTGTTTGTTCTTTACTTTGCGACGACAGCTATTGCCGAAGAGGAGTAGCCGGCACCACGCATTGGCACCAACCTGTCCTTGTATGCATTTATTTAAAAATACTACTACCGGATCAAAGTATAGAATTTAAGTTTTAGCATTCTTGAACCATACAGTGGGCTATAAATAACACCGCAAATGGCAGAGACGTACAAAATAATTGTGACAACTCGGTGCTCTAGACCATTCAATGGAATTTAGCACAACACTTTTCTCGCATTCTTAAGGTGTTCTCTTTGCGATCGAAGCAGATCCCTGTCGATCCTGATATCTTCGCTACAGCTGCAGGAGGCCTTAACCAGTAAGTCACTGTGCTGGTTAATAGCTCAAGTGATGATATCGAAGGGCTGCTATTTAGCACGGAAGCTTAGCATCTCTTTCTAATGATTCTCCTTCTGTATTGAAAGGAAGGACTAACAAAGGTTCAACGCAGAGATTTTGGGCGAGTTGGATAGTGTAGAACTTGTGCATCTTAGCAAGCGCAGTGGAACAAACACGAAAGAAAGAGACACGTAACCATTCATCCTCTTTACGTATCTATTTCTTTTGTGTTTGTTCCGCTGCGCTTGCTAAGATGCGTAAGTTCTATAAAGGTATTTTCTCGCTGTGACCACTGTGTTTCTCTCTCTCTATACTATAGCATTACATCCTGTTCACTCGCAATTCGCACAGGCCCGCTGGGTATTTAGGGGAAGGTTTTGTCAACCTAAAAGGATAATCGTGGGGGGTGATAATGTGGTCATCGGTGATACGGGGTAATTAGCATTAACTACAAAAATGTCATAAAGAGCTTCAAGACCATTAGGTTCCGTGGGCTCATGCTAGCTCCAATACTGGGATGAGTTCGGCATACAAGTCATGTAAATTCTCGGATCCTGACAGGTCCAATTATCCAAGAGGTGTGCCCCAAAGAATTCTGACTTTGCGACAGTGCGAAACCGATACTTAAAGCATGCGCCTCCCCAGGTGATGTTGTTTACGCCACAGAGAGAGACAGATACAACATGTATAATAAGAAACGTGGTTCATTGCCCGCGGCACCCTTCGTCCAAGGCTCCGTTGAGCCTTCAAGCTCCACTCAGCCACCGAGCGGCGGGTAATCAACGTGCGTTGGCTCCGTTTGCGTCCATTCACGTCTCATGCTCAATTCGCGTCAAGCGGCTCGCCAGCGTGTAGGAGAGTCGCGGCGCTGGTGTAAGCTAACATATGAATCATATGTTTGTGGCTACGCATACGCTTCAGCCTTCCTGTTTCTCTTTCGGGCGCTCTGAAAACCGGAACCTGGTGATAATGTTGCTTCATATTTCATATGGTCTTACTTGGAATTACGTGAAGTCTAATATGGATATTTTTTTCTGACGTATGGGCTACCGATACCAGGCAATTTAAACTTTGAACTAGTGCTGCAGTTTGAAACAGCTCGCTGCCTCCAACGCCACCAACACCGTGCTATCTCCCTTTACCTTACTCAAACGCAAAATCTTTCCGTGAATGTCAAGTGTTTATGAAGCATTGTCCGCGGAAGCTAAGGTTGGTGCCGCCGGCATGAAGAGAGTCCGCAATTTCGAAAACATTTCCGCGTCAGCGCGATAAGTTTCATGTTCAACTTGCTTTGCACTCCAGACAATGACCGATAAAACGAAGTATCGATTATTGTGACTGTCGTGAAAGGTCACCACTACAGTCAAGCATCTTGCACAATGCGTGGAAGGTATGAAACAAAGGAGGTTCAAAAGGGTTCTTAGCCGGGCTATACTTGGTTTACGTTCGGCTTGCGATAGAGCGCATGACGTGACATGCCTGTTTCACACGCACCTTCGAGCACGCTCTCTAAATATAGTAAGGAAATTCCAGCTAGAAACCAGCGACGCACCGCTTCTGCACAGCGAACGCTATTTTGCTGCTCGTAGATCTGCGCATATTAGCTCTGTGTTTGTTTTCCCTTCGTATATTGACTAACAGGGAGTCAATAGCAGAGCGTCCGGATTCGATTCCCACTCGCTCCCAGATATTTCTTGTCATTACGTTTCCTTTTTCATATTTTCTTTTTTCATATACGCACACCGGCAGCCGCGGAGGACAACTACGATGCCAAAAACAGATATTGTAGTGATCTCATAACAGCTTTCGCTGTAAAAGTTCCGGGTCAGGCAGCGCACAATGGAACGAAAAATGATCGGCGTAACATTAATAGTTCTGGAAACCCAGGAATGGGTTAGACAATAAGTAGGTTCAGCTGCTCTTGTTCATATAAGCGAAAGAAGTGCACCTTCGCCTGACACGTAATGCCTTGGACCGATGACCAGTGGTCAGTTCGAATGACGGGAACGAAAACTGCGGAGCCATTCCACTTTGTAAAACTAGATGACCAGTGAAGCCGTTTAACACAAGTCACAGGGGTGACTTGGCGGAGGCCAGTTTGGTATCAAAGTGCAGGTTGCGGACGTACCCATCGACGTTCAAACCACTGTCCAGGGTCTGCCGTTACACACCGACGACCAAACCACCATTGAGGTTATCAGTACGCTTCACTGCAGCGTAAAATGTGGAAAAGCCAACTCACAGAAACCAAGTATATGCCCATACCCCTAAATGGTGACTGCACTGCTAAAGATGAATACATTTCTGTGAAAAAACTTTTCCACGGTCAATATAAGACGTTCTTTAACAAAATATGAAGTCCCTATAACGTTCACATGGTTCACATAAACTGACATTTCGAAATCGTGAGTATGTAGCCTAATGGACAAGACGCTTGCCTCCAGAGTTTGTGGACCCGGGTTTTAACGCAAGCGCCGGTAACATTGTGCCCGCTGTACTGCACATGTTTCATCCACCACTATATAAAGGGCGCCCGGGGTTCCACTTTAGTGATTCGAACTGCTTTAGTGG